>OMNV01015264.1:10522-24004 GCA_900303265.1 Brotula barbata
GGGGGGGGGCGTCTTAGACGTCACTGTTTTCTTTTGTCTCTCCAAACCAAACAAGCTCTCTCTGAAGGGACTGAAGGCAAATGTTGGGATGATAAACACAGCAGTAGGATGCAGGAACAGACACTGCAGCCAGGTCAGAGAGGATCCACGCAGGGGAGGAAAGGAAAGGGGGAGCCAGGTCGCTTCACGGGGAGTAAACAAAACATTACGAGGGAGAAGAGAACACAGGCTGCTTCGCTTTCATGGAAGAGGGGACGGTTTTTTTCCCCCAAACCAAGACTTGAGCACACGTACACATGAACCAGACGCACGCGGATCTCTGCAGCTGGTTCTCATTCGGGCTGTCAAAGCAAAGCAACATCCTGCCTCAGATGTGGAACAATGATAAAAGTCTGCATCAGATGACACGACTCTCACACACGCAGATTCCTGGACTGCAGATGAGGGACGATTCTCTGTCAGGTGTCAGATGGAAATTCACGCCGACGACCAGAGCCACGAGTTTGATTGGACGATGAGTCCACTTATGAAGGAGTTTATGGCTAAAACACGCAGCCTGTAAACAAGGATGTAAATATTGTGTCTGGAGGCCCCCCAGCGAGTTTAGTCTGGGGGTTGGATGAGAACAGCTGCGATGAGACGGATGATTCAGAGCAGGATGGAGGCCGTACTCCATCCACCAGACATTACAGCGAGAAGAGCGTCTGGGTATAGCTCATAAAGCACAGTGCCAGATTGAACAAGTCATTAAGAGACGTTTTATCAACACCCACTTATATCCACGATTCAGACAGACTATGGGAAACACGATTCATCGGGCTGTTTCCCTCTGTTTACAAATTCTTAATTTTCAGAATTACTTTTGACTGAAAAAACCGAGCTTTCCAGACTAATCAGATCTCAAACGGGAATTGTTGCGTCCTCCTCGTCTGAGTCGATCCGATTATTTGTTCCGCCGCAAATTGCGAGCGGCTGAACGTGTACACAGCTTTACGGCAGATTCATTTAAACTTACATTCGGCAGACTTCATTATATTTTTTTTTCATAAACTTTTCTGATTATATATATATTGCAAACGCGTTTTAAAATTAAATTCTTTACAAACACCCGTGAATAGATTCTGCCTGCAAGGCCTTCCGAGGCGTCGATACTGTCACAGATCGTATCACACTACGCGTATAATCTCACAAATATCCTCACAATTAGTCTGCGTTTCATCACAGGGGATATCTGCCAAATATTTCATCTTCTGCCTCTTTCATCGTTTTCGTTTTTTTTCTTTTTTTCCTTTTTTTTTTTTGCTCCGGTCCCAGCAGGCTTTAGCTCACCTCATGCAGGGAGCAAATGAAAGCTAAATGATCTCAAAGCTTCCTCAAGGAAAGACACCATTAGTGGGCTAGAAAGACAAGAGACGGAGGGACTGAGAGACTCGGGGTGTGGCAGACAAAAGCAACAGATGTCATTATCTCTGCGGCTGCTGTCCCTCCGTCGATGCACAGTCGTACGGCGCAGACTTAGTAATGATGTCGAAAAAGCTTTTAGGGATCTCGTAGAAGCTTGTTAAGTGTTTATGGCAGACTATATGGTCTTTGATGAGTTTTTTACATCTTTCTTCTCACTCCCGCTGCCATCTGAATCCAATTTGTGTCTGCTCACTTAATCCCCCTTCAAGTTGCACAACACATTTGGCAGAAAATCGGACTTGTCTCCTCCGTCAGGAAGCATACAACTGTTAAGTCCCCTTGGTACGGCTCCAAGTGTATCATTAGAAGTGTCCACGGCGGGCAAACATTGGACGGAAATGAAAACTCGCCGGGGAACATTGACTCTTTGTTTGTGTTGGGATCAGGGTTAAATATGTCAACGTTTTCTAGGCGACCAAATGAGGAGAACAGCGCCGCCGCTAATCAATTCGCCGTCATTCACGCAGGCTCTTCGCTATAGAATCTTTAAGGCGGACCATGAATTATGCAGAAATGTCTCCCAGCCGAAGCTTACATCTCTTTTAATCAAAGGTGTACATTTTCACAAGACGTTAGAAAAAGACAGCAGGATCTCCCCATAATCCTATCAACGCCATAATCTGAATACTCCTCCGTTTCGGCCGACTTTTGTTCTTTAAACCATTTTTTTCCCCTCTTTTTGAATCACTGATCAAATGGTACAAATGCACACTCTCCACATGTGGGCCTCTTTCACACTCTTCGCCTTCTCTCTTTCTCTCTGAATATTCATCATACACGTATCCTTAAATTAATGACCACAGTTTGCCCCTAATTTATACATTTTTAAGATTTGTACTCGCGCCGGTATTTCCAGCTTTGTGAGATTTGATGCTTTTATTCCATTATATTCCACTTTTTAAGTTCAGATTTCGCCTCATTATTTCCTTTTTCCTCCCTCATCTGTTTTCTACGTCCTTCCACGCGTCTCTAATTTCACCATTTCTTTCCTTCTTGTCCTCTTTCTTTCCCTCTTTTCTCCCACCCTCCCTTATTTGACATCTCACCCCCCCCTCCCAACAAAAAGAAACTGTCGATATTTTACACCGTGTGTATATTTAGTGCTTGTTTACTTCTTTGGGAATGACGCGCTGCTTGGAGGACACTTAAGTAATTCCGTGCCACGCTCGGTCCCTCATGAATCTCGGCGTCCTGCGTGTTTGATCACTTTTCTGTGGGTCAGATGATGTATGTGAAGGCTGCCTGGGATGTGCTCGGCATATTCATGCAACGGAGCGGCGCTTAAATGTCTGCTGCTGCTCGGGTATTAGGAGCTCAAACGTTGCATCACGCTGCGTTTCAGCCAGCTCTTGGTGCACTGCAAACTCCAGCGCTGTCACACTGCTAATATAACTATACACAGATTTCCTTGTTGCTTTCTTTTTGACCCGTGTTTCACCTCTGGGGGCCTATTATGATCAGCATTATGAGAAAATAATCCGGAGTATTCCTCTGCTCCTGCAGGAATGACATTTATTCATCCTGCACACAGCCAAAGGACATTACGCCGATACCCCATTGTTTTCCTTTTCTTTTTCTGTAATGCAATTATGTCTGTCTTTCCTTTCCTCCTGGGTTTTAAACTATCATCTCACAGTATTTTTCTCTTATATTAACCAGGCCTGATGTAGCCGTAAAGCTACAATACATACATGTAGGTCCAGGAGTAATTCTCCTTTGTTATTCTATTCAAAGCTAAGCTTGAAATTGAACTAAGTATCTCTGTTTTCCACAGGGAAGGCCTTCGAGATAACCTACATTCGATTGAAATTCTACACCAGTCGGCCCGAGAGCTTCGCCATCTATAAGCGTACACAGGAGGATGGACCCTGGTTGCCCTACCAGTATTACAGCGCCTCCTGCAGAAAAACCTATAGGAAAGATGCCAAGGGTTACATTCGACCAGGTCAGGATGAGAGGAGCGCTTTATGCACGGATGAGTTCAGCGATATTTCACCGCTAACTGGAGGCAACGTGGCTTTCTCCACCCTCGAGGGACGGCCCAGCGCCTACAACTTTGACCAGAGTGTCGTCTTGCAGGTAAGTCTGCCTGTTCTTGCAACGGCAAATTAAAATGACATTTCATTGGGATGCAATGTACAACGTTTGTGGTATATTCCCAAGTTAAACACACTGCAGATATAACTGAAGAGATGGGAACTAGAAGAGGAAGAAATATATAGTTTTCATTACTCTCAGTGTGTTTATAATCAGGTTATTATCATTAACCGGTTGATATACAATATCATGCATCATGTATTGTAATACGTTTAATATTGCGCAAAATTCCGCTACACATCGCCAGCACATCTGTCTATATCAAATATCTTTACCTTACTTTTCACTTCACTTATATTACTCCTGCATTTATCCTATTAGGCGCTTTTACTCCGGAGACACATTACATCTCATTTTTCATCGTTTGGACGCGTCAGTATAAAGTCGATCAAGAATAGAAGTGAATAGAATCTTCTGCAATTTACTTGGATGGATGTGCTGATTAATGTACCCAGATGCAAACATCTGTCTTCAACAAAGCCTTATTACTGCCCTTCAGACACAAATACATGAATCCACCTGCTGTCCTAAACCTGGATTAGCTCAATAAAAAGCACCTCTACCACAACACCTTGATACACTGGTCACACACACACACACAGACAGACACACTTACAGACAGACACACACAGGCCTGCCTTTAAGCTTTTTTTGCAAAGCAACTGAAGGGAATCTAATGGTATGTCTAGGTCTGATTAACAATGATGAAGCCTTTCGAGGGTTGTGTTGAATTAACGTCTGGCAGCCTCACGCAGGAGCGTCGAGGAAGGAGGAGACACCGTAGAGCTGGAAAGGAGTAAATAAAACAAGCAGTCAAAGCAATCATTGTTCTTTCTCTTTCCCTTTGAATGTGCGTCGTCCAAATTGTTGCGTAAGGGACAAAGTGTTGGACTCTTGCTATTGTTGAAAAGTGAAAGTCTTTGTTTTACCGTGAGTGAGTCTGTAACGGCGTCTAAATCCTTAATGCCTTCAAGCGTTTTATGCAAAATATGTAGCTTTTTATCGCTGCTCAGTGAAATTCCACAGTGTAGTGTTTTCATGTGTTTCACTCAAAGAGCACGAGGGAATCAAAGGGAAGACACACGGATAAATGGTGTTGTTGAAGCTGTCCTGAGACAAACGTGTGTATCCCCGGTGTAAACCTTCACCCTAATCTCAGATGTAAACATGCACGGTTATGAGTTATTGATTAGAAATGCTGGAATAGTGTTTAGAGATCGAGCTGTCACTACTGTTGTAATACCAAGGCGCCCCGTGTCATCAGGGACGAGTTCTGTTATCTATTTTCTGTCGTGCCTTCCAAAGGCAATGACCATGCATCTTCATTCACTCATATTTAAAACCCTCGCTCGTTTTACCTGAAGGTTCCGTCACATGGTTTCACTCCTTCTTTCTTCTTTATTGTTGCGATGTAGACAACTACAGCTACCATCATGCACTGGGAAGTACCGTGCCACAATATATCGCATGACCTGTGATGTCACATGGAAAAGGTCTATTAAAAACTAATTTAAGCCTTGAATAGTTGGTCAGAATGATGAAAAACAGGGCGTGTGATGCGTGTTCATCCGTCCAAAGAGCTTTTATTAACTTTTATTAACTGACTTTTACGATGCCTCATTTTTTGCGTGTGCAAAAATCTGATGCGTTGAGGGAACAAACAGCCCGAACAAACACAACACAAACAATTCTTCTTCTTCTTCTTCGCTTCAGCGGTCACAAATTTGGGTCACAAATCAACAATCTGCAATCATTTCATTGACTTTTGTTGCAGCTACGCTTATGATGTCATCCTATTTTAATACCTGAGATATGTACAATCCCTTGACTCAGACGTAGTAACTCGGTGTAGTTAGTGATGGATCGGGCCGTGTTTTGACACTTTCCCTGTTTGATTTGCACTTTTGCGCCTCCCCAAGGTGTGAGACTTCAAACAGAAAAACATATGCGTGACATCATGACAAGCACTTCGGGCTACATATGGTAGCTCTTCCTGAACAGATACCCAACACCACCGCATTCCCTGCCACCCCCCATTCACACTTGTTTGCCTCCGCCAGATGTTGACTGCTCATCAACTAAGGCAGTTTGAATGGGTGACATCTTCCTCAAGTGGGGGTCTCTCGTAAAAGAAAAGATGAGGGTGAAGACAGTCAGGGAAGCGACGTGAAGCCACATCAGCATACATTAAGCTGCAGCGAGCACCAACCCGGCATAAAGACATTTTCCGCCCATCTCAGCAACGTGTGGTCCCCAAGGGTCTGCATCGAGTGTAAATAGACATGAAAGCCACTGCTGGATTAACTTTAGTTTTGCTAGAGGTTGAGCGCACTGTGCGACAGACTAGAATCAGAACGGAGACACACTGTCACATGAAAGACAAATCTGCTCGCAGGACTGGATTTAGCTCCTGAGCTGGAAGTCAAAACGCAACAATCCGGCTCCTTCTGTCTTGCTAGGACAACAAAGAATAGAGTGGCAGAAAAACATATTCCCGCGGTTTAGTAATACCCACTTAGCCCACAGACAAAGAGACCACAAATCGGATATTCTATTCCTCCCCACTGCTTCTCTCTGTTTATTACTCGTCTTCCGTTGCGGTGGAAGTTGTAGTCGTTTGCTTTAGGGTGGTTATAAAGTATGTGCTACAAAGGTTGCATTTAAGAGAAAGTAGCTGTCTGGCTACGTTGGATAATCCACGACTCTGGTGGGGTGAAACGATCATAAAATGCGGTCTATAGATTTGAGGGGTATAGAAGATGAAGTCTGCATTATTCCACGTCATATGAAAGAGAGATATGCGTTTTTTTTCGCCATTAAAGGATTAGATGGGATTAAGGAATAATGGTAGTCACTGAAGCAGACAAACAGCAGGTGCAAGAATGAACTATTATAGGGAAGATATGGGGCATTGTGACGGTGGAGGCGGGCGTGTGTAAGCCCCAGTCACACCTACGTAGCCTTGCAATGTTATCTGTGCATCCGTGCATGTTATCAGGATCGTAACGTCTCACGTGGAGACTTGCATTTACACTTTGAATTAAAGAGCCACCTCATTATCTGGATTCTGCCCACGGTGATGGGATCACAGTGGGCGGCGTCATCAGCCAGTCCAGGCCTGCCCACCTCAGCTACCGTCCGTTAGCGTCAATGCACAGCGGCTGCAAATCTTTAATTTTTACATTTGCACCGCTCTCCATCTTCTTGACAGCCTTTTTCCGTGGCGGCAGTTTTATCAGGTCTATCCTACATGGGTGACTTTTATATATTTTTGAAAAGTAAAAATGAACCCTTTTTTTGTAGGTGCTCCATATCCCTGTTCACAGTAATAAGAGCGAGCAGTGAGACAAGGACGTATCTGGATGCGCATCATATTTTATTTGGTGTAAACAAAATACCTCAGGTCTTCACCTCCGAACGAAATGTACTTTTTTGCTTATTTAAAAAGGCAACAAAAACTTTGCTAATTAGTTACTTTAATTACCTTAACACCTCAGCGTTCGACACGGGAGCTGCTGTCGTTCTACTGTCACGGAAGTCGCTTCATTCCTTTTCATTCTGTACACGGAACGGGGGATATTTTGGTTTTGGGCGTAGTGAGTTATGTAGTGTCATGAAGATAAATGACTTTTTGAGGTGCAGTAATGCAATAATGCAAAAGTAATGCAAAATAAAGCACCTTGTCAGCAGATTCGAAACGTTCGCTTTAATCTATTTTTCGCTCTCCGAACAGCTTCGTCGGTGCATTGACTCTGCAAAAAAAAATGAGACTTCCACAGGCAGACTGCCTACGTTGACCCCAACCTGATGGTGATAGAGATTGTCCCATCTCTTTATTATAAGAATTTGACAGAACATTCTAATAAGATTTAGCCTCAAGCGGCGTTATATTTTGCCTGTAACTACAACCGCCAAACGACGTCTTCCACCAGTGATTTCAATAAAATGGTGTCTATCTAATAAAGGAGCTGATGTCTTCTTCAGCTGCATCCCTGTCTGTGACATGGGCGGTGCCGCTCCAATAAACCTCCTTTTGACTCACTCTGTCGGAGTGATTCTCATTTTCCCCCTCAGAGGGCTCATCAGAAAAGTTTGCTGTCTTGTTTGTTTATCCGGGGGAGTTTGCGTCTCTCCGCTGCACCCACAGATAGAGTCTGTCCCTGTCTCTCAGAGGATCAGCGTCCAAAATCTGACTCACGCAACGACAATACGTGCATCGTCGTCGCCCAGCCGCTTCGGATCTTCTATCTGTTCCTCAGTCAACACGCGGTAATCCCTGTTGTTCTGCGTGTGTGGAAGCATTGCTATCAGACGGATGACAAATCAGTCAGTTAATACATTAATCACCATCTGGTTAAAACTGAGCAGACTTCTGTCTACACACGTTCGACCAGGTTTGCACACATAGCAATATATTCCCAGTTGGAATTTTCTGAGATGATTGCTTCTAATATTTGCCCAGAAAGTAAATTAAGTACATAAATAAACATTATTGTTAAGGTTGATGCAAGAAAAAACGGATGTGAATGATAATCTGATTAAAGCGGAGAGTGAAATATTTTAAATGCTGTGTAAATACCACAATCAGACTACAATCGTCATAAATCGACATCAGTGTATTCAAAGTGACAGATTATAGGATTATACAGTTTGCTGAAGTAAGTATATACAGTATAGTGTATAGTATAGTGGATCTATTGGATGATGGATTGCAATGAATATGTATATACTGTATATATATATACAGTATGTGTGTGTGTAAATATCCATTATTGCATGGATGAGGATGCACTCAGTGAAAGGAATCACATTTTTATACACATTGTTCAGCTGTTTACTCTCTGCAGGTATGCCATTTTCATCTTGGCAAAACATCTGAGCCTTTAATTATCCCTGTTGTTTGTAATTACCATATAACAGTTTACTAACTGTGTTGTTAGTTATTAAGTGTTTTTCTCAGGGATCTGTATCTTCAATAATGAAAAATATACAGACCTGACAAAAATATAAAAAGTCTTGACTGACTGTTTACGCCGGCTCCACGTAGGGACCCGAGACAGCGAGAGAGGTGTGGAACAGGGACGGTGCCGGGGCAGTGGGAACGTCTGGTCACTTCAGAGTGTCTCTGTCTGCACCATGCGTTTGCTGCGTGTAATTGTGTCTAACATTTGTCTTCCACATGCCCCCTTTTGATTTCATTGTCAAAGCGTCCCCTGTAGACCATTGTCCATATGTCAATGTGGTCATCTGTTACTTTGTTCCTTTAGTAAGCCCTTGGACAAGGACAGCAGATAACAATTAGCCTTTTGGCTAAATGTAGCACCTTTTACTTTATTGTTAATCAATATGCTATTGCTAATCAATATGCACTTCCCCTGTTGAATAAACCAACTAAAGAAACAGAATTTAGTTAACATGTTAGTTAGCTCTAAATAGCACTAGCTAGCCAGCTAACATTAGCTATTTCCACTGATTTTGTGGAAAATAAATGTGTTTTTTGATCAATTGTATCGAGGAAAATGTCTATTTTACACCAGACAGCCTCTTTTTTATAACGACAATTTTGTGGGTACGTTTTTCATCATCATTTGGGGCGGGAAGTTCGAGATTTGGCAAGCGATTGTTGCTACCAGAGTGATGTCTTGCTAACAGTCCACACACAACAGTCTGGATGAGTCCATATAAATGTTACATGTTCTCTTTATTCTCTTTAGTTACTTATTTGGCAATGCTGAGTGTTTAACTCTGTGCGTCCCACATTATTTAATTTTGCGCAGACAAGTATACAAGAAAAAAAGCAAACGCGTATATGCCTTACATTAATTTGCTTAAGCTGACAAACAGCTAGCGAGGAATGATAATAAGAACCCGTCTAGCGTCTATGTCACCCATTCATGAGTACTAAAGTTTATAATAGTCAAAGTCATTGTGACTGTGGAGCAGTGAAACCACAGGAGTCATTTCGTCGTTTATGCTGCAATTTGCATTTGTTTACTACCTTGTTTACCTTTTATTTACTCACACGCCTTTTTTCCAGCGTGAACGCAATACATTGAGTTTATCATATTTGTCTCACCCGCAAAATCTGCTTTCTCCGACACTTATTTTCGTGTAAAACGTAACAAGCAAAACTATATTTTCACATCTTCCATGCGACACAAATTACACACAGCATTCCCATAATAATTTGCAAAGTTTAATGGCTGCGCAGTTGAGTGTGGCTGCTAACGTTTATTTAATCTCCTTCCCTGCGTGAGGCATTAACAAATAAGTTAATAAATAAAGAGTGACAAGCAGTCGTCAAATGCGAGCACGTGCTGATGGCAAAGAATCAGTAAAATATGAGCGATCAGCCTTCATGCTAATTTTTCCGCGTAATGAAGCCATTGTAAAAGAGGCACGCGAGGCCTCTGGGTGAAGGGTGATCAGTAACTGGAGGCACTATAGTTACACTAAAACATGGCTACTAATGGGCCCATTGGGTCTTTGCTCTGTATGCGTTGGATGACATCAACCTGCTGATTATAAAGCAGCGGGGGATCAATAAAAGGCAGGGATACATAGATTGGGTGGCAAATCTCTCATCAGACCTGTCGAATCCTCTCTCACTCTCTCTCCCTCACTACACCTCTCTGCTCCACTTTCCTCTTAAACAACAAGACGAGAAGCCCCATAATTGACTGTGATCTGCTTTCCCATTAGAATAAAAGCGAGATCAATTGCACCGTTTCTTTCATTACAATCTCTTATTCCCTTCCTCTATTTTAAGGGCGATGGGACTGATAGTGTAGTGGGCAAAGAAAATAAATCAGCACTTTGATGCAAAAACAAAGCCGTTGGAATGCAAAGTAGTGTGTGTTTCCGCACAGTGAATCATCGGAATGAAGACGGAGGACATGCACCTCCCTTGTTTTTATATCTTCTTTAATACCGCAATCCAGGTTCCCGCTCGAGCTACAAATACTCGAAAGGAGGGAAGAAAATAGCCGGCTCGATAAAAAGGATGGCGGGGGCGAGGGGAGGGAGGCGAGGGGAGCACTCAAAAATTACCATTCCCACAACAACGCTATTTACTGAATATGGATGGAGGGTAAAAAGGAGAGGAGGAGAGGAGGAGAGGAACATAATACAAGGGAGGCAATGCAACATTATGCGAGCATGTAAAAGCCTTTCATTTAACACAATAAAGTCAATCACATATCTGAAAAGGTTGCTGTCTTCGGTATTAGACGGTAAAGAAAAAGAGCAGTAGGATTAAAGACGTGTAAAATGTGAATCAAAAGCGTGTGTAATTGTCATAACAAACACAATAGCTGATTTAGGGCTCTATTGTGAATCCTTTGCCATGCTTTAATGAGCAAAAACACAATAACTCTGCACGCTGATGAAAACACTCTATTTGAGGTATTTTAGGCCTCTTTACAGGCTTGGCTGCACTGGCAACATTCACAGACTGTGAAAGCCAAATGCTGGCCATACTGCATATGCATTTGCATAGTTTAAATGAATCATATTGATAGAAACATAGACTGTCCAGAATATTCCCAGGGATAATTAGATCTCATCCCAAAATGTGATTGAGGTAAACAGAGACAAAATTCCTCAAGCATTTTAACTTTTCCGTCTCTGTTTTGCCTCAAAAACAAGATTTGTGGCTCTGTGTCAGGTGACCAAAGCTGATATGGACTCTGTTTGAATCCACTGAACTACAGTATATGACAGATAGCCCCCAGGACCAATGGCACCAACCCAAGCTGACTCGATAATAACTTGGACCTGACCCAACTTATGCTGCACGTTGGCTCGAATCAAGACAAGGTCGGGTTTATTGTCACTCATCCACATACGTAGTATACGGCCGAGCAAAATCTCGTTTGTCATGGACCAAAATACGACAGTCAGTCACCCAAAATGAAACAATCAGCCACACAAAATACAGCAGTCAATAAAACAGGACGTCATACCGCAAGATCTACGAATCTGGGCGGATCTACGGCACGCTGTGACTGCTGGGGATTTTAACAGACGGACATTATAACCATGAGTGACAGAATATGCTGAATAAAAGATAGATAAGATAAGCATTATGATTATCTCGCAGGGTAAGAGGCTGTAGATCTTCATTCCTAGGGCACTCATGAAGGCCTGGCATCTATTTGAAATGCATCAGGTGTTAAAATAAGTAGGTGTTGGTGTATCCCTCAAACACCCCGAGACATTAATAATTCATATATAAAGCGATTTCGCATGAAAATATTGGTCTGATCGGTGGAATGTCACACTTTAATAAGCACTATGCACTGTGTAGAGATATTGGGACTGGTGGCCATACATAAGTCCATTTACCTCTCAGCGTAGTAGAAAACAAGACAGTGGAAACTCACAGATTCCAGCTTTAAGTAAACCACTGTCATAGTGAATTTGCTTATGTTGCTATAAGCTAAAAGAAACGGGCTGACCGAGACGGGTTTGTAGCTGTGACACCTTTATGAGCCTGTCTGATTACCTCGGTCACAGTCACGCGTTGGCCTTCTTCGCGTCGTAAAGAGCTAAAACATATGGAGAACGCACAGAGTATTCTCATGCTTTAACAGGTAGAAGACCCGAGCTCGACTTTTTCCTTTTCCTGCTAAGCAGCAGGCGAAAAGAACCAAGAATTGTCGCCTTCCCATGCATGCTGTGCTTGTAACCACCACTTTAAAACACCCCTTTGTGTTGAATTTTGTGAATGGCATCGCTAAAGGAGAATATGTTTTTCCTAAAGTTGACATTAACAGCATAAATGCCCCTTAGCCTTTATTGCCCTTTTTTCAGCATTGTTTGGCACGATAATGCATTTCCATAGAGTTGAGCGGTGATCCATCCACTGTAGTAAAATAACAGCCTCCAGGTATAATTGATACTCAGCGTATTTCTATCTGACTAATAAAATGAGTGACTGAGGCTGTTTTTACCAGAACATAACCATCACATTATAACAGTGACATTCTAAGCCCAGCTGTAAGAGGAATATACTTTAAATCTAAGAAACCATCAAAGTCTTAAAGGTGCACTTACATGAGAATCAGGAGAACATAATGGAAGTGTTCAAACGGTGGCTCACTGACAAATGGATACGGTCGGTCGGAAAGTGCTTCAGTGGATCACATCCGAAATAAATTACATTCCGGCAAATCTGATTCATGAATGGGCTCTTGAAATAAAAATTGGCCATTTGTAAAAGGGGTTAAAACCATACTCTTGACTTACAGATTGTCAACAGAGCATAAAATGATCGCTGTTCCTCTGCATGGCATGTCAGCGTGCCATTTCCTCTGCATATGGCTCATACAAAGCCATGCATATTTCATAAGGCTTAAAACAGGAATTGCATCCTGTCTGTTTTATTAGCATTTTAATCCCTTTGCAGATTTGCCACTTGGGTTCCAGCGTGGGGAGGGAGTACTTACCATATAGAGACTTCACATGGCTCATCTCCTGCTTTTAGAATCTATCTTCCTGTCATTTGGAGAGGTCACGGCAAAAATATGTGCCAAGGGGAGGAGAGAGCGCGTTGACGATTTTAATGCGCACTTGAGATTCTGGGCGGGTTTGGTCTCACGTCAGCCAAGGAGATAGATTCAAACAAAATAATAATCATATGAAATAGTGTAATCTAGCGCTGATGTATGGCGGCGTGAATGCAGCGTGCAGCCTCAGATTATATCAACAAACTCATGTGTTGTGTCGCATTATGGATGATTTGGAAAAACGGCACTCGCACCTCGTAACGCCGCATGGATGCGTCTTGCAAAGTGAAAGCTCACTTCAAAGAAAGCTCTGTTGTTAAGTTTGTAAAGCTCTCTTCTTTTTTCCCCAATAATCGTCTCGTAGATGAAAGCTGCTATATGAATTCAAATTTAATTTGTTCAGTCATCCATT
>OMNV01015275.1:17306-36433 GCA_900303265.1 Brotula barbata
TAGGTGCACACACGCACACACACATTCGTGCACAAATCATAAATGTATGCAACATTTTTTGCACATGTGCACAAATGTTCCCAGCTTGCAAGAATGGACGTACCCACCTATGACCACACACGCACACGCACACACTACATGTTTTCCCCCCTGAATCAGATCACTCTGGGGGTAAATATTGTTGAGCTGTGATAGAGGGACGGAGCGATGGAAGGGAGCAGTAATGGGAAATCTATTGTTGTGCGATGAGGACGCGGCAGGAAAAGGAGGAGGAGGAGGGTCAGGGAACGTCGGGGTATAAAAGCAGCGGGGTCACTCTCATTTCTGATGTCAGCTCCTCCATCTCAGCGCCCCTCTGCTTGGGCTTTGAGTTTTATATGGGATCTTTACACACAGGAGAGCAGATGGGTGAATGTGTGTCTGACGCATTTGTGTGTGTATGCACACACTGGTGATGTGAATGTGGAAAGCTTTGTGCGTCTGTTTCTGTGTGCATATGCAAATGTGAGCCTTTGTGTTTCCACCCTGCATATACAGTACACAATGTGTAAGAGTAACTTTTCTCTACGGAAAACTTATTTAAATAACTCGCATTAACATTCAATGCTGTTCTCTACTGCATACTACCTTAAATTATATCAGTGTAATATATGCACATTTATTGAAATCATATCCTGCGGGCCTGGAAAGCCCTTTGTGGTATTATACGTGATTTGGGCAATGCAAGCAAAGTTGACAATATATAACTAGAGATGCTATCGTTACAGTGCAGACCCCTCTCAGAAAGATGGAATTTAAGACATTTCTGACTCCACAATGACCCTTCGTGTTTTGTTATATGGAACCTAATGAACAGAAACTCAAAGAATGACAAAGCTTTGTTATGGTTATAGGCTTTGGATCCTTGTGTCACAACAACACTCATTTGGAGGTGAGATTATCGAAAGAGACTACTTGAACGCCAAAGAAATAGAAGTGTGTTCGACCGCTGTGTTTTTTTTTTTTTGCTTTTGAAGGGCAGTTTGTCTTTGTCTGTCTGTCAAAGAAAACAAAAAATGCACATCAGACATGCAGTAGGAAACCGAGTCAAAGACTGAGGTGGAATTCAAAGACAGACTTTTGTAGAAGGTATGGAAAAAAAGAGACAAGTCTGGGGATTCAAGGACGCCAAGACTGGAGGAGGAAAGGTAAAAATTAAAGACCGGTGGAAACAAAGGAAATAGAGAAATGGAAAAAAAAGCAGATGAGGTAAAAAGTATAGGACGACTTGATCTGGATGGGAGCCTGGCTCTCTTGAAAGCAGGGAGATTTGACAGAGAGCTGGAAGGCTATCCTTTGGGTTTTGCTTTGTGAAACTGCGGCCTCAAATATGACAAGCGCACACACAGACACAAAAAAATAAGCTGCCAAGTAAATAAAGCAATCTGCTGAAATAACCCATCTCTCCCTCCTCTCTCGCTTTCTCTGATACACTCAGTGAATCACTGAAGCAAATTCGGTGTCGGTGCGAGCAAAGAAGACATATTCCATCTCGCCGGGCATCAAACCTACCCTGCAGTCGCACACATGTAAATAAGAGCGGCAGAACATGACATCCTGTTTGTGGGGTACAGTCAGGCCCGCGTGCTTCTCTCTCTAATCTCCTGGAGCAGTGTTATGTAGACCTTATTACAACATGTAAATTACCCCCTGCTGTGCAATCTACGAGCGCTATATGACACAGGACTGATGTATGTGCAGAATGCGCACGGTGTACGAATGCGTGTGCACAAATGCATCCATACGTTACATTGGAGCTGTCACCGATTGACTGATGGCGTCGTGTCCTGCTACGTGACGAGTCATTTGAAGTAGAAGAAGTTCTACCTGAGATCAAAGCATCGACACACTCTAAATGACAGATATAAATAAGCATAGCTGTGGCTCAAAGAAGACACACTCATCCAGGCAGCAAGCAACTTGTGATCACATTAATTATCCTGTCAACACAGTCGCAAAGTTACACGTTAACGGCAGCAGAGGCTCGAAAATTTGGGCAATTATGTTGTGTTTGACGCGTTGGTCTGAGAGGCCCATTCCATAAAAAAACACAAAAAGTTGTGCTAAAAACCAACACAAGACTCCAAGTGCACTTTAAAACACCGCTTTTCATCTGGTGGTCTACGGAGGTATTACAGGTGGATTTAAGTAACATCATTTTAATGTCAAAAGCAGTTACCACATTTTATTAGTTCATTTTTGTAAATTTTTTACATTTCTTGTCAAGTCAAATCCATCTAAATAAAATGTTGCAACTCCATCCCTCTGTCAAAGTGGATTGCCCACACTGTCATACCTAAGAATGAGTACAGGGCTCAGCTGGAGACAGCAAATAACATGAGATTGTCCCTGTCCACCACCAGACTGTCAGGAAGAGAGAGAGAGACTCCACATGCAGGTATCTCATTAATAGGTAAGAAGAGAGACAGTCAGGAAGGAAAGGGCAAAGAGAGAGGATGACATGCAGCAAAGGACACAGGCTGGAATCGAACCTGTGGCCCTGCCGTATATGTGACGGACCAGATGAACCCCTTTAGTGGTTCAATTAGGATTAAAAATAGGATAAAGCGGAGAGAGAAGGAGGTGATGCATTTATAAACTAAATCAAAGTAGGAAGGAAGGTGGACCAAGTGCTATGTTTGTTGATCTAATACAGGGTTAACCCCTTAAACCGCGATGGATGAATTGGTAACCAAGTAAACATTGAGGCAAACTGTTCAGGGATATTTAAAAGAATTGAATGGGCTTTTTCACATTTGTAATCCATAATAATAGAGTTTAACATGTCAAAAATCATTCATAAACCAATTATTTCTAGAGAAGTTCTGATTTTTTATTAAATCCCTCTAAAGAGTTGGCTTTTTCCCTTACAATTGGTACTCTAGATGTTTTGGTTATCATTTTGTCCAGCTTTCCATGCTGTTGAATCCTGATGTGTTTGGTATGTTAAGGAATCGAGGGCTTATGGACAACAAAAGTCAAGCTTTGCCCACCAGCTCCTTACTGGTGAACCTATCACCCATGTGATATCTGGAGCAATTGCGTCAAGGTAATAGAAAAGATAGAAAAGTTTGCCTTGTTGGCCGTCCACAAAGAAGAAAACGTCTATGTGCCTTGGAGTAGATTGTAGACATTTCTGGAGCTCTACTGGAGGGCTGTCATCATTCTAAAAAGGGTCGCCTCATTGGTATTTTCATCATGACAGCCTGAAATATCCATCCTAAATGTCTCTTAAGTGTTCAGTCTAAGTGCCGTTTGGGTGAGGACATGGTTGTCCTCAAGAGAGACCCTCATCCATTCTAAAAAGATAAAAGGATTCAAACCAACGCCACTGATTTGCCCTCGGTGTAACATTACCGCCCTGACATGTACCCCTCTTGCACCGGTTTATCTTTGGTCAGCCATCTGTACAGTTTTTTGTCACTAAAGATAATATCACCACCTCTATTTACAATCAGGGGGCATATTACTGAAATACGGCACATTACTGAAGTACTGAATCCAAACAAGAAATATCTAAAAGATCGAGTATGGAAGCAACAAAGTGCTCCATTTTGCTGTATTGGTTCTGGCACCCTTGTCCTTTTCTTTCATCACTAACACACTCTCAGTCTCACAATCGGTCTTTTCTGTGTCATTGCTCCTCTTTCCATCAAGCACTCATTGCTCCTCTTCAACATCTCATACTGAGAAAACAGAAAATGGATAACCTTTCCTAGAATGGGTCCACGGCTACCACTGGCCATGTTTGTAACATCATTACAAGAAAGCTTATTTCAGGCAAACAATCGTGAGCACACAAGATGAAAACATAGACTCTCCATGTCTCTCACTCTGGTTTCTTTTTCCATTGGTGCTTTTGTCTGTGTCACATAAACACACGCGTACACTGAGGTAGTCCGTAATGTCCTCATATTTTCCTCTGTGGCATCCACTCCGAGCGCTGGAGGTCACGCGTTTATTTTAAATAGTCTGCCTCGCAGCTATGATGGCACAAAAGAAATAAAACCGGAGTTATTTATTGGGATATAAAACTTGTAGTTTGGTGAAAATGGAACCTTGGAGGACGGACAGTATTGAATTTTTTGGCATGGCGCTCATTTCAGCCCATTGTCTCCCTCTCCCTCGGGACACGGGCTGATACATGTTGCGTTAAGCACGTGGGTCAATAAAGGTAATTGATAAGCTCTCATACAGATATAGAGTGATGAATGAAGGATGTTTCTGCTGCTATAAATCAAACTACCTCCACGGTCATAAACGAATGGTTGTATCCCACACCTAATGGGAATAAGCATAAACTCATTCCCCATAGTCAATGCCATAGTGTCTCAGACAGGCACCTATAGGGCTGCGTTATTGGTCCATCACTTACACTTTATGAGCACTTCACAGCAGAGGCACAAATGGTGAAACACCTCGGGTGGCCCGGTCATAGATTATTGGCAAGTCTATTGATCTACCAAAGAGATGAGAGAAACACAGCATCAATCACCATCAAATTAGATCCCTGTGGAATAAACTAACAAAAGATACCTGATATTGGTAAAAATATAAATATCAAATATGAGTTTAGCTCGTACAAGGCGGTGTATTGTGTACATTAAAATTAAACGTTGGCATAAAATTAAGTTTTCCTAGAGGCCATTTATTAGTTTGGAATAGTTTTTACCTCATAATCAATTAAGATTTCTTACCCTAAAAAGAATCACCTCCTCTAAATGTCCTTTGTCTGTTGTCAACAGTACACACATGACAAAATGCTACCCTCTGGTGGTCAAAAAACACACAACAGTACAAGTCCTACAAAAAGAAATGTAAATATTTAATGTGAAATGTAAAAGAAAAGCAACTGCAATTTCATTTTTAAACACAACAACAAAGAAAAACTTCAAAACGTACACTTCATAAACAATATCCTTGCATTACAACCACACCAATTTAAGTTGATATTTTTTGATTTCACCTTTTAGTGTTTAAAATACATTCAACAGTGCAAAAACTATACTTGCTGTATGGAACAAAAACTTTGGTATCAGGAGAGAAACTTGTAGCTTAGAAAACTGGTTCTTATTCATGTACATTAGCATCATGGTTACATGCAAACCATTCAACTAAACATAAATTAAACTAAGTCCTCAACTGGACTTTTAGCACATCAGCAGACATAATACAACTTTAAAAAAAGGAGTACATAGAATCTAGTCACATGACCTGACGTCATAAAAATGTAGACTGGTGGTTATCTACTTTGCTGTGGAAATGGTAAACGCCATGTATATGTGAACTCTATGCGAAACAATTTCGGTCCATTACTGTTACTTAATGACTCTTAAAAGAAAAATATTGTAACTAATTCAAATTATGTCCATTTCAATGACTTTTGTTCCATTTTCTGGATTATTAATCTGTTTTGAAGGTTGAAAAGTGATCCAGTGCGTAGACACACCCTGTAGAAAACCTTTTATCCAGTTGTGATTTTGTTTTTGTCTATTTTAACAAGACTGTTTCACAAGGTTTGTGTTAATTCTCCAATATGGAAAGTAAAGAGTTACTCTTCCAAAACCTTTTCACATCTTTTGCATCCTAAGACCCTATTTACGCCTCAAATTAAACCCTAATGACTACTGTATGGATGAAAATCATCCATGGAGCCAAAAAGGAAACATCCACATAACAACACTTTGTAATGTAAGGTGTACAGCAAACGCAAGTCCTGACTTTAACCGTCATTATCCAGACAACATGTCAGGATGCAGAGACTGCATTTTAATGTACGGCGTAACTGCGGCCTTAATCTGTAAACATAGACAATATGACATGGAAGAGACAGTATAAAAAAATTATCTCACAGCTACACATAAACAATAAAATTGTTAAAAGTCTGTGACGGAAATAAGGCAACATCTGAAGCAAATACATCCACTGCTCTTTGCTACACGTCCATTTATATTTTAGACATTTTTAGATCACGCTCTTATCCAGAGCAGTTTACATGAGGTGAGCAGGAATCCGTCTCAGTGTGAGACAGAGAGTCTCCGGACAGCCTGATGCTCACAAAGCACGAAGCATTTCTTCAAAGATCCTGAAGGCTCCACTCGCTGGTCATCAAAAACAAATTCTCTTCACATGGCAGTGGTGTTTGTTTATTCAGAAAAAAAAGAATCCATTTCCAGTAAAAGTCAGAAGTTCAACAACATGTTTTGAGTTTCTGTTGAGTTCCTTGCATTGGATTTGTTGTTCAAGTATACATTCAGTTCTGGCTCCAGGATAAAACAAAAGAAAAATCAAGAGGAGCAAGTCGGCGATGAAACCTATGAAAATCCAATTACGGCAGTCTGGATCCTGTCGAGCTCATTTTTGTTATCGTCCACGCGGGACATTCCTGTTGATGTTTTCCAGGCCGTGTGCCAGTCTCTTGGTGAAGAGGGCATAAGATTTACCACAGTAAGTGTGAGTTGTCTTTAACAGTTCCTCTTCTAGAGGAGCCAATAGAGAACTCAGTGGATCAGCACCAAATGAGTACTGGAAAGACAAACAATAATACTGGTTAGTTTTGGGGTGAGGGAGATTGGACATTTTTGATGAATCTTCACACAGTCCTGTCTGTCCCAGGTTCTTGAGAAGGCTGAAAAATGGGGGTACCGGCGGCACAAATGTTGGAGAGGGAGGCGGGAAATGTACAACTGGCGGCTGAAATGCGAAATTACAGTGGAAACTCTGCTGGGAAAGGCACTCAACGCCCTCCCCAGGGTGACAGTAAGCGTGTTCAGTTACCTGCATTATGCGTTTGCAGTGGACGCTGTCGGGATATCACAGTGCACAAATGAATGGATATAAAGTAACGTGATGTTTGAGAAAGCACTTGGCCTCGGAAAGATGCTTCCCAGGACAAATTAAAAACAAATCAACTAATCTTGCTGAACTCGGATTGGACTCAGTCGTCGGGTGAAATCAGAAGCGGTCTGTCGCTGAAGTCAGTTTTATGCTATAGTTTTATCATCCAGTGAAACTCGGGGATTACATCAGAAATTTCATGTCTTCCCAATAATGAAGGAACCTTTACAACGCTCCGAGGAAATCAAAGGGGAATTACCATTTTTTATGCCGGCTCATTTGCTTGCGGTTGGTTTGCTGATATTGGGTCACAAAGCGAATGGCATTTTTATGAGTGTGCATGCACACACACTCACACACACACACAGGTCATAAAGTTGCATTTACAGTTGCTTTATTGATTTTGTGCGCCTGATGGGGGGCTGTTCGTGTGCAGATTCCAACTCTAAACATTCCATCGGCTGTAAAATTTAACTGCTGCTTCCTGGGCTCGGCTTTTGCATCGGAGGGAGGGAGGAGATGCTTTATGATGGACAGACCGTTGCGCTGGGGTGTGTTTGCGGAGAGACAAGAGACATGCAGACAGATAGACAGGGAGGAGCAGTGGTGATTGTAGTCCCATGTATGAGGATACAAAGCGTAACCATCTGTCTGCCACTGATTTTGTGAAGAACAGTATCTGCCGTTAAAGGAACCAACTTTTTAATCTACAATTATCAGCTCCTTAACATCAAACACGAGATTAAATGAAATGGAGAAGCACAGAGACACAAGCAAATAATTAACAACACAATCGGTCTGTATCACGGTAAAGATGCCCGTTTAAAATTAATTTGCTGAAAATAGTTTTTCGGTGATGCAGAGAACTTTTTGGGTACTTTTTCTATGCACTACAGGAGTACTCAAAAAATTAAGAGTTTCAAAAAAACCCATCAACTCTAGGAACAATGTCTGTAAAAGTGGCACAGCTGACACTTGAGCAAACTGGTGAATAATAAATAATGAGTTACGCATTAGAAACTGCAACTAAAAAAGCCGTAAACAGACACAAAACAGGGACCGATTTCCGTATTGAGTTGCCAGGGTACATCACTGTTCTGGGCACAGGAACAAGCAGAAATTAACGAAATAGACTGTCCAATATAATTTAACACACAGGTGATCTCCCTGTGTGTTTCTTTCATGCTAGACTGAGCCAGTGTGCAAACATACACAGCACAAGTACACACGTGTGTGTCTACGGCTGTAATTGATCCCGCCCTATAAAGCCACAGTCTTAACTGCAGGCAATGGATAGGGTATGGATCAGCCTTCGTCCTGATCTATGTTCAATGCTTTGTTAATAGGAAAGCGATGAGACTGTGAGCATTGATGGCTTCATTAGGTAAATGCCACTCCTATCATCAATATCATTATACTGCTGGTAAACAACCCATAAACATCCTCGTGGGGGAAATTAAATTTCCACCCCACTCTCCACTCTGCCAGCCATGATTTGTGTTTAAAAGTGCACATCGTTTGATGTGACTAACCTTTGAAATTTTAAGCATCTGTGTCAACATAAAAGACAAGTTTGGATGGGTAAAGAAACAAAGGACAAGGCATGTCACTGGAGATGTAAAAGGGCTCCCCCTGCAGCCATTTGAAAAAAATACACCTGCAAAACTACTCAGGACAGTAATTCCCCAAATTTTAACAGTTCATTTAGACAAAGCAAAGCATGGAGAATATCCCTAAAATAAGCAACGACCAAAGGTAAGTAACTGAGAAACGCTTCATTCTGCTTCTTTCATCAGTACAAAAATCAAGAGTCAGGACAAAAACTTTCTGGCAGCTGATACTAGAACCTGACCATTAATGATAATGTTCATTTTTAGCTATTGCGTTCTATTATGGCGTCACTCTGCGTATTTCCAGGGCAGTTAAAAATTGTATTGTATTCATACAAGTATAAAGTTACATTTATGTTTGTCTTGATTGCCTTTTGCCTGAATTGATATATTTACGGCCCTGTGCAGATTAAACATGAAATTACTGCAAATCACTAACAGCGGGTGTACCTTTCTTATGGCCTCGTAGACGGCTCTGAAGGCAGGCTGCTTGTGGTCGTGGTAAACCCCTCGGTTTCCATGGAGAATATGGATGCCATTGTCCTCAGCCGATGCACAGTTACTGCCATAGATACAGTGGTCTGGACGATAATTCCACTGGCATGGGAACTCCAGCATACGCTCTGGGAATGGAGAGCAGACATTCAATGGAAGCAGTATGTTCATCAAAAGCAGCAATTCATCTCTGCTTCATTTGTGTAAGCACGGCTGTGTGTCAGTGCATACTTACCTGGGTTGTAGTGGAATATTATATTGAGGAGGTCCTGGTCTCCCCAGGTTATGTTGAGTTTGTATTTCTGAAGAAGAGGCATCAGAAGCTCCTCCCAACGTAGCCCAACAGATGTCATGTCATTCTGTCCACAAACATGCACACAAAGAAACAGAACAGATTAAATGAAAAAGCTGCATCCATAAGAGGATTTTCTTGACCTAAACTTCAAAACAGAACAATGAAGTGTAGAAGGGGAACCTCTTGTGGCCAATATGGGTACTACACAGTGAAATAAACACCAGACCTACCTTGAAGAACGTGTTCCTCATCCTTGTCATGTTCATGAGCATGACCCCCGAGTTGATGCCCGTCCTGCCATAGAATGGGTGGCGGGCGAAGCGGTTGTACCAGGCAATGCGTGGCTCCTCGTGTTCAGGGGCCATGGCTGCCAGCTGGGAGGAATTAAACTGGGACAGGTAAGACCACAACTGATCCACAGGTTGCAGGAAGAGGATGTCGGAGTCCACGTACACCACTGAGTCCACTTCCTTTAGTATGAGCTGCACAGGGAGCAAATAGTATGAATTTTAAGGCTCATGATTATAGGGTGGCTAGCTAATCAAATCACTTCACAACTAAAACACTCAAACTCATTCCATTTCAGAGGTTCACATTTTGCAGAGCTTTGAGGTTTGTTTTACCATCTTCAAAAAATCTTTATACACAGACTTCAAAAGGAAGGCTAAATTCAATCACTGGGAGTTTTGCGGCGAGATCAAATGTAGCCCTTAACAAGGCTTCTCTCTGCAAGACACTCACAGGTAAGAAGAGCCTCTGTGAAGCACAGGGCTTGAAGAGTTTCTTCCACTCGGCTGCATTCTCACTGGGGAAACTGATGGAGTAGATTGTGTAGTTGAACCTGGAGTGAATAAATCCAGGCCACGACTCCAACTGGAACAAAAACAAAACACAAAACTAAAGATGTCAGCAATAAAGTGATGAAACACTAGCGAGTTTGTTTTTAAACTTTTCTGAACAAAGATATTCAACCCCTTTAACACTGGTGATGTACCCCGTTCTGTTATTTAAAAGACTTTCTGACCAAATTGCAGAGGCCTTTTACCATTACTAAAACACATGGAGAAGCCATTAAAAAAATCTTTGTTTCTACAGACACACTGATTCTTAAAAGACTAAAAATCATATTAACACTTACTTTTTTTTTTTTTTTTTTAATTAGAGCATTTTACCCCTGAATGCATCCTGATATATTTTGAATCTTTGCAAATTTTTGGAATTTTTATAGAATTTAAAATAAAACTTGAGTGTACGAGCTGGGTCTGTTGGTCGTTACATCAAGTTAAAGAGGTTAAATAATACCAAATCTCCCTTTAATGCCTCTTAAAATGACTACACACAGCAGCACTGCAAATCCTTTGTGGTGTAACTTAAGAGTTTTCTAAACTTTGCAATTGTTTCCCTAAATATTTGTTACTCACAGCTTCCATAAAGCTTGCATGAAGCTGATCCTCGGCAAAAATGTGCAAGCAGAGGCATTTGATGCTGAAAAGCACCGCAGACTTGATCATGTTGAGGGTCTCCTCCAATCTATGACCACAGGCCACCACTGCCAAGTGCATGGGAGGTTCGGGTCTCTGCAGGTTGCTGCTGGCGCCGGCCTCCACCTGGGCCCGCTGACGCATGATGTACCTGAGTGGACAAAGTCGAGAAATGTTACACAATGTAGTTCACCAGGGTTGTCATTTGCAACACTAGGAAATGGTCATCCTCTGGTTAATCAATATGTTTGGGATTGCAGCACAGCAACTAATGGTGTTGAACACGATATACTAAAAAGTATGATAGGAACAATAATAAAACCATCATTATCTTGACCTGGTGCCAATAGAAACGTTGTGGAAGGACTTGACGGGAACACATCATGTAAGAAAGCCAACAACATCCCAAAGTTACAGCAGCAAGCTGGACTAAAACGACAAAACAATGTGCAGGACTGATGTGTTTACTGACGCAAAACTCTCTTTTGATACTCTGTTACGCTACCAGCGTCCACAACTATACGGCCTACATGTCTTTACATAATGTTTGTGAATGAAATTTGGCCGAAATGTAGGACGACGTTTTAATAAAGCAGATTGTAGCATCGTTGACTTCTCTGTCCACTTGGGGGCTTTCAATGTGCCAGCGTTACATTCTTATTGTTTGAGTTGCGCAAATGCTGAGAACTGCACGATGAATAACTCTTGTCATATATAACACATTTGTTTTTCAAGCCACGCCACATTAAAGCGGATAAATCTCGAAGAGGCAGCCATACCTATTGTACCAGTGCGGGCTTTGGGGCCCTGTCTTGTCGGCAGCCCCTCGTCGAGCTCCAGGCACTCTCGGAGGGTTGAAAAGTCTCTTTGCTCCGGTCCCTCCGACCGACACGTCCAAGTAAAACAACTTATTGTAAACATACAGGCCCGACAACACGGCAAACACCGTGCACAGCAAAAGTGCACGAATGTAACGCCGCATTATGGAGTTTGAAAACGAAGCCCGAAGCTAAAGTCATGACACAGAGACGAGAAAACGTTCATCAGCAAGCTAGCATTGATGGCTAACGACAGTTTCCGGTTGAGATTTTACAAAATAAAATCACATCTACAGCTGGCCTTGGCGCTGCTGCGCCCTCTGGTGGTCATTTCTAATTTTAGACCTGGCTTTCGATTTTGTTTAACCTGTGTAAAACTCTAATAGTAGTAAATTAATGACACTTTACCGTTGTTTTACAGTTTGTACTAATATGCTACTTTTCTGGATTCAAAATGTTGTTTTTGATAAGTATTACTATCATCTAGGTGAAAGTTTCTCTACGTGCCTTTCCACTTTATGTTTGACAGTTGCACCTTGTACGCCCTTAATTGGCGAATTTATGCTGTTGATTAACTTCTGAAACCCGATTTCCTTTCCGTTCACAGGCCTCTTCCCACGCTTTTACTTTGAAGTCCCTGTCCATCCATCTTTCTAGGCAATTGACACAAACATGAAGTCGAGAAACCCTGTCTGTCCAGAGGGGGGAGGGTGAGAGCCATCAACAAAGTTTATTCCTCCCTTTCCCTCCCCCATGGCTGTCTGTGCGACTTTCTATTGATTTCACCTCTGAAAAGGCCCTTTCACAGCCTGACGTGATATAGACCTCTCTCCTTTAAGAAGGTGGTACTGCTAAACAAACACATCTGCACTGTGGGAAAATCATGGTTTCACTAATGTAATGGTGACTTAAACTTTAACTGACATCTAGTGGGAGCACCATCGTAAATAGACAGCCATTATTATAATAATTGTTATTATTATTTTACATTGTTAATTTTAAACCAGTCATTGAACAAGCATTCTGCATTTCCGAACCAAGTTTTGTCCAACGATTAAATTGATCACATGGTCTTTGGTAATAATCATAGATGTTTTCTGGGGTTAAATCAATTCCCAGAAAAACCCGTCAAACACTGGTAAGTGAATCAATACACTCTAAACTTAACAGACTGTGATTTCTTTAAGGTTGTTGGATGAGGTTAGTGGGCCTTTTCACTTGAGTGCCCCATTAATGAGTGAGTAGATCACATAGAAAAAAACATAATATAAAAGTTACAAATTATATTAAGACAAATTCCTCCATGTCTAGAATCCATTATACTTTGTAGTAACCCTTAAGCTTTGAAGTTATGCATTTTTAGTTTCCCTTGGAATTCTTTATTCTAGATGTGCGTACATCCTAATACTCCGATATCTTTGAAATCTTTTGGCATTCCAATAAAATATAAAATAGACCACATAAAAAAACTCCAGGCTTATGAGGATGAGTCCAATGGTGGTTACAAGTTAGAAGTTATCGAGTTCTTCACCAGATGGCGCTAAAGAACACAACATGAAATCATCTTCTGCTTGATATGAAAAAAAAAAAGGAAATAGGTCCATGTACTGTATTTTAGGGTCAAGTGGGTTAGAATTCATATAAATGCAAATGTTGAAATTAATTGGGAATCATGCGTGAGAGTGCGAGAGAACAACATATTTATAAAAAAAAGTAAAGTAAAATTTCTGCATAGCATTAAAAAGCAAGAGTAGCACAAGTACTTGAGTCATGTTCTTATTCAGACATGTAATAAACAAGTCCACACATTTCAAAATAAAGGAGAGCATGGCAAAGCAAAACAATAAAATGTATCAACAAGTGACACGGAGGCATTCTGAAGTGTCTTTTAGTTTTTGCCACAACTAAATAACAAATGTCTCTCAAAACAGTTCTCACAAGTCCACGCGTCTAGTCCCAGCTAGTGTAAGTGAACCAATGAGAGAACATCTCTGACACATTAAATGATACTTACAAACTAAGAGGCATAGCCCGTCCCACAAAACACATACCAGGCCCATATATCATCATGCCATGACAGTTCTTTGGACCTGTCCTAAAATGTTCTAAAGTAAAATCTTGACAATAACACTTGTATGATGTATAATACAACCACATCAAAACATTGTTGTACAATAGAGTTTAGAAATATCCATTTTGTGTTTCATTATTCTACAGGTTTTATAAGTTATTTATGCTGATCTATATTTGTTCTGCTGGAAGTTTAGTATATTCTATAGCTCCTCCACTATACTACAAAGTGGAGGACTCTGAAGACTTTCTGAAGTCCATCACATTGCAAGCCATAACATATACAGCTACTAAATGTGTATGTGCAGAAATCAAAACTTTGCTCTAAGACAACAAAAAGGATTCCTCCCCCCCCAAATTTACAGGCACCGTGCTGTATTCATACTGGGCCACACTGTTGGTGCAGTACAGTATCTTTTATTTGTCCACTGGGATGCAGAGCAGGTGCAGCCCTGTTTATGCAGCAGAGATTAGAAGGAGAACAGCAGTTTCATTTATAGTTACAGCCCCTTTACAACCTATTACATCTAGTTAACATGTCCCCATTCATTGTGCAAAGTATGCCATATGCAAGTACGATTTTAGAAATACTTACCCCTTTTTGAAACACACTTTAGTGTTACTCGTGTGTAACTCAAATGATGCCATCGGCTGGTGAGAAATTTGGGCTTGGGCAAGTAAGGGTTTGACTTATATGAAGTAAAGATATTAATGGCAAACAAAGTAAACAAGCCCAACTGGGCTCACTGTTTGCAGACAGCCCACATAATTGGCACGAGCTGAAAACACCAGATTTCTCGCTCAAGCATACACAAGGGAAGTGCACAGGACACCATGGAGAAATGGACACAACCAGTATGGATACAGCAGGAATGTAACGTATCAATCACTCCAAAGTTCTATAACCGGAATTCATTGTAGAAGTAGTCCAAAACTGAAGATGTAGAGTATCAGGATCAAGTGTAAAGGATGACTGAGAGATTGAAGATATGTGAAGGTTCAGCGTGGGGACACAGAGACGTGTGTGTGTGATGATTCAATTTTAGAACAGGTAAGTAAAGAATCCAGACAGAGGCTGAGAATTCCACACGGAGGAAGAACGGGTCACTCTGCCAGTCACTGCTGATAATAAGCAGAAGATGACTGCACATTTCATTAAACTGAATATTACAACGTTTGCACTCTTGCATAAAAACAAACTTTGCAACTGAATATAACCATAGTATAGGACAAATAAGTGAAAGGAACATTTATGCCCAGACATTTCAATCTGACAAGGATCTTCTCCTGGCCAAACCTGAAGAAGGTCACTGTCAGGCTGAAATGCATCAGAATAAATGTTCTCGTCGCAAGCCTAGGACAGTCTGCAGGATCTTTAATTTCTTTGTCCTTTAAGCAAAACATCAGAGGGACAAATTGATTGCTTCGACTTCCAAGACGATGCAGTTTCCCACAGAGACGACAGGGTCTCAGATTGCTTTTTAAATGCTGAATTCCAGTGCTATAAAGTCAAAATTTTCAATTCATTCGATTTCACCTGGCCAAAGTTGAAGCGTTGGCACATCATTTTCTGACCTGCAAAAAAAGAATCAGTTCAAAACTGTCACAGTTCTTATTGCGATTGAAATACCCAGAATAAAACAACCGGAAAATGGTGATTTGTTTTTGCTGCCGGTACTGTGTAGCCATAAGGTAGAGTTCAGAGGTTCCTCCAATGGCCCGTTGACGTAAGAGTGCAGATGTGACGGTGGTAAAGCTGGGTAGGTTCAGTGGGACTCTCCGTTGACTGAGGTCCCCTCACCTCGAGGCGAGGAGGAGCGGGAAAGCCCTTTTTCTGTGTTTTCTGAGCTGGAGCCGTTCTGGCTGTGGTGGTCGGCCACTGAAGCAGCGCTGGACGACGTGGCCGAGGTGGACGAGGGCTTGGCCTTCTCCTTAAAGTCCGTTATAATGACAGTCAGGTCCCCCACCGTCACCTCCAAGTGCTGGGCGCTGCTCCGGTCAATGTTTTTTAATCTCGGCCTGATGGTCCCAAGACACAACAAAATGACACAAGATGTTTTCTGTGAGACTTGTTTACCACGCTCCTGAGGGTTTTCTGAATATGACACCTTTCTAAATATTTCCTTTGATGTGGGGAAACTAGGCCACTCATTGGGCCTCATTCATCAACATTTACATATTTTTCTGTTACTTTTTTGCAACCCTGAAAGCATATGAACAAAATAAGAAAAGTCCTCGTCTGATTCATGATACAGGCATACAACCCCACATGTCTTCCTTGTTGATAAATCCCATCTGATTTAGTCAGTTGGTGATCAGCATGAGGAAAAGCATGCGTCATGACTCTTTACACGATGACACGAATTTGTTCTTACAGACAAATTCTGATCAAATTTGCTCATATGCACGGAGGTTGATGAATGAGGCGCCTACGCTTCAGATACTCAACCTCAGAATCTTGGCTTTCTGATATTTATCCGCACATCCCTCAGTCTACCAGCTTGTTTACCTCATCTTCTTGTGACTGTTCTTCTTGAGCGCCGGCTCTCTGTCGCTCTTCTCCCTCTCTACTCGCTCCTTCTTTTCCTTCTTGGGCAGCGACGGAGGCACAAATTGCTGTGTTACCTGCTGCTGCGAGACCAGCTGGGAGACGGGACGAGGCTTCCTGATGGAGGGAGAGGAAGGGGGGGGAAGATAAAGAGAGAGAGGAAGAGAAAGTGCAGCAGATTAATGAGAGGGAAAATCACAGTGAACACATGGCTTCATGCTCACGTACCACCATAATCAAGCGCCAATAATCACTGCCAGAGCTGGTTAGGACAACACTGCTGGAGGTGTTCTTAACTGTGGCAGTACATACTGAGTGTGTTATGAATAACACCCAGCTTTCAGCCAACTGGGAGAAACGTATTCTACCTGTGTGGGCTTGTTTCACGGCTCACAGTGAAATACTGGCATGATGAAATCTGTTTTGGTGAAAACAGAGCCTTAATGCAAAAACCCATTGGACAAATCCCTGAAATACAAAACGTGCAGGGAAATAAAATGAAAAAAATGAGGTGGGATCTGACCTCAATTACAGCATGTCACATTGATAGAAGGTCACACTTTAATCAGAGTTTAATTACATTTTTCAAGATGCTTTTTAAGATTCTAGTCGTAAATGACTTGCGCGAGAGGATTTAGAATTCATTGATTTCGGGACTTGCATACAACTTTCAGAGCAAAAAAGCATCTTGCAGGGCTCACGATGTGGTGAATCAGCCTCTTTTATGAGCTCTCTGACAAGAGCTCCCAAGATGAACATCTGTCTTTTATCTTTTCTACTTCTGATACCTCCGCTTTGCTGTAATTGCTCCAAATGTTCCAAGAGTTTCCTCACCCCTGGTCAGGAGAATGCATCACAAGTATAAAAGGACTAAACCGGACCTGGCGCTCTAACGTTGATTGGCCTGTTCTTTCGTCAGCTCGTCTAAGATCTTTTGAAGTACAGTTTATTGGGGCCTTCAGTTGATGACAACATAGATCCAATACCAAGTATACCACATTGGACCATGGGTAACAAACTGTGCCCACAGTCATATTTCTATCTTTCATAAGCGTCTGCTGTTTCAAAAAAATGCATTATGTAATTGGTTTGGCAACAGTTTGTATGCATGAGGGCTATGATCGTATTACTGTGTGTGTGTGTGTGTGTGTGTGTGTGTGTTTGTTTCCTTTCACTGTGTTGTCGAGCTGGCAAGAACCTTAGTCAAGATGTGAGTGTGCTGAAAAGGCCATCTGTTGAGGGAGTCCACATATCTAGTGCACAAACACACGTGCACAAACTCGCCCAGTATTAGTATTTATGCACACAAACCACACAGGTACAACACAAAAGTCTAATTACTTGTGCACAAATCAAACAAGGTAATGTTTGTAGAAATTCCACAAAAATGTAACATTTTCTTACTAAAAAGACACAAATAATAAACAGTACCGTTGTTATAAATGTTGTTAGATAATAACCAAAACTAATTTGTTTTCATTAGATGACCTATTGTTTCTTTTGTCCTATTGTTAATGTCAAAATCACAACCTGAAAGTGTTGCACTACGTATGAATTATTAAAGCGTGCAATTATCACGCCACGCCCGACCACACGCCCCATGTACACACACAAATGTGGGCATGGTGCCATATGAACACGAGTAAACACAAAACGCTCACATGCACACAAGCAGAGGGATGGAGCCTGAAAGGCAGAGATGCTTTCTGAGTCTTATTTGTAATCTGAGATGAAATGAGTTATCATCCACTTTCACTGTTTCATGAGGTAAAAAAAAAATGACTGGCTACCTGTTAAGTTTGTGTTTGACTGAAATGATCACCATTTGTCTTTCCAGTTTCTATAAATTCACAGCTTGTATACAATCCCCTCCTGAAATTTAAGATTATATGTACTGTTGAAAAAATATCACAACAGCACATTATCTGTTATTATTTACCAAAGACTCTTTGAATTTTTAAGTCATGGGGCAATTATGACTGCAAAAGCCCTGCCATAATTATGAGGAATTGCTTGTACTGCTTATAAATAGCAATGTTCTGGTTACAAACAGTGGCCTTTTTTAATATGATCAGGATCTTTACCTTGCCTTGAGGTCCGCACAGTCATTTTATTTTGGGGACTGGAGTGGGTCCAAGCCACGTTCCCACAGAGCAGTGGGAGAAGATGGCATTTCCTTTTGTAATTGTTTCATGAGGGGGTTTGGTTGTTCGCAAATATCGCTCAGCAACAAGAACCTGATTTGAATCTGACTGAGGCCTTTCACTGTGGAGTTTGCATGTTCTTCCTATTTCTGTCTGGGTTTCATTGCACCTCAAAATACATGCAGCTTAGGTGAGTTGGGAGCTCTAAATAGCCAGCGGGTGTGAATGTGTGCAAAAAATGAGTTTGTCTGTTAATGTTAGACCTGTGATAGCCTGGCAACCTATGCAAAGTGTATCCTGTCTCTCCCCCAATGAATGCTGGGATATGCTCCAACACTTACAGGGTTAAGGAATTTGCATTCGGCGTACAACTGGATGTAAACAATTTCAAATGTGCACAACTGGCAGGAACATTTTCAAAATGGGTGAACTGAGAATGTCTGCCAGCTGCATTAGAATGAATTAACCTGAATGCCATTAACAGCACCGGCAGTCTCATGATCTTATTCATATTGCTTTTCTGATCAATCATAAACGGGTGCCATTTTACATATGGACCCATCCCTGTCTGGTGCTAACATTATACAACAACCTCACTTGACTGTGCTAACCCATGTGTATGAATCTATGGTAATGCACTGCAATTATAAAATATCATCCTCTCAAGTGTCCCACTGCAGCTGCCTAATGCACTTGTAAGGCACAATACAAGTACAGAGTGTACAAATGTACTGTACTAGGCTCCATCCAAAAATGAGTTTGAGCACCTGGACAAGTGTTGCTGCATATC
>OMNV01015303.1:8085-27046 GCA_900303265.1 Brotula barbata
CCCCCCCCAGACTCTTTTTGTCTTTCATCTGAGCCCGCTTCGTGGTCCTTTGAATCCCTCCTCTCTCTCTCCCTCTGTTGTATCATAGCCGCTAAAGAAAAAAAAAAGCATCAAAAATAATCTGAAAACAAAGGTGCAAATCCAGATAAATATCAAAGTCTCCTTATATACAGTTGCACAGTATCAGAGTACAAAAGGAAACAGCGATGAGGCCAAAACAGGAAGTCATAAAATGCCAGTTCGTCTACAGATCCACGTCTGTATTTAGGTTTTCACCGGACCGATTTAACCTCGGAGCGGGGGACCGCACTTCTCCGGTCGGGCCTGTCGTCATGCTATGGACCATGTAAGAGTTTACATGCTATCAACACTCGGTGGCGCTGTTGATCAATCTACTGCAGCAGGCAAGGCTGGGACTGTACTTATACACGTTTTAAGGATTTAAAAACTCGTCAAATATGGCCAAACCCTCACATAAACGCCCGTCGACGTGTCCGTGCACACGTGTCACCGCACATGGATGTCATTCTTTAATCTGTCATAAATACTCTTTACATATCCTATCAAGGGCAAAGATGAGAAAATAAATGTTAATATATATTTACAAAATCAATCTGAATATATGACACTGAGCTGTCAGTCTTTATCTTTATGGCACTAATAGACTTTTGTGTTTAGTTTTTTTTTCTTTACAATATATATTTTCCATCATCTCGTGACCAGTAATCCTATACAAGTTCACCTGGCAGCAACAACCATCTAGAAATCAAATATTTTCTACACTTGTACAATCTTTTACACAGGCACTCCACCTTACAGTGTTTACAGTACGCACTATCCATCGTCTACCCATAATGCTTTCAAATTAAAAAGCATAGTGTCTTATCGGGGATTAACATCTCTCATGATCGCTAATAGCTAAAAAAAAAACAAAAAAAAAAAACAATCGTCGTTATCACCGAGTCGGGAAAACAGAACAATATCTACACACCAAGAAATCCACAACACACCGTCACTTAATCTTGAGAGCATCGAGTCTGAGGAATATGGGACAATATTCACCATGAGCAAGTTTTGAATTTGGTCGTTTATGGTTAAAAATCTGTGAGGTTAGAAGTCAAATTGTGGGAGTTTAATGGGGATCTCAGGTTGAGGTCATGCAGGGACATCCACAGTCCGGTAGATCCGACCCGAATCGTCGTTATTTTCTCTACATTTTCCTCATATTTCCGTTAAAATGCTTCAGTCTTTCCCGTTACATCACAGACCCACAAAGCTTAAGGATGGCAGGTAAGTAAGCCTGTGTTTGTAAACCCTCAGGAAGTCTTCGCTGGGTGATGATGGACATGGTGTTGTGTTTACAGTATTAAACATCCACATTTCTGATCAGCTTGTTTATTAGTGGTCAAAGAGTTCAGTTCATGTCGATGGTGTTGAAAACCCATTCGGTGAACTTCTTGAGCTTGGTGGAGGCGCTGTAGGACTCCTCCAGGAGACGCTGGTTGTCCTCTCGCAGGCTCTGGACCTCAGCCTGCAGGGATGCCTTGGCGTCTTTCTCCTGGTTGTGACAAAGACACACACACAGCGTATGACCTTTAATGGATGAGTGACGTAACCAGAGGCCAGCAGATACAGAAAGAAACCGTTGTCTCATCTGCCGTTGACTGTTTCTTCTGCTTTTATGTTTCCCACACCAAGACCTCTGGGACGTCAGAGACTTAAGCTTCCTTATTATTGCTTTCATCTGTTTATTAGTGACCAGGGAAGTGGGCAAGTGTGGATAAACTACCACAATATTAACGGAGGAATATTGACCACGGTTTTTGCCGCCACAGGCCAAAAACAGCTTTCAGATTTTGCATATGGAATTCATCCAATTTAATGGACGTCCCGTTGTCCTGCACAGACGGGCTGAAAACTTTACATATTAAAGTATTTACGGTTTCCATTGCAGGTACTGAAGTCATGTATAGACTGCACAGACACTCAGTAGAACTTATTTATTTAGGGGTCTACCGTGAAATCTCATCCAGCCACATCGTCACGCTGTGAATGCCGATCATTTTGGCCACTGTCTCTTTAAGACTACCTCCCAGAAGGCCTGCTTTCTTCTGATTGGCCAGCTGTTCCTCCCATGAGCCTACCGATGGCTTGAAATACATGGATACTGGCGGTTTGTGGGCGTCTAATCAAGTATGTGGGGAGGAAAAAACATCTAAATTGGACAGCGTTCAGGACCTATAGGTTTGTCTTACGGCACACGTTTAGTTTGTTACTATACTTTTATGTCCATCATTTTTGTAAGTTTAGCAATGTTTGTTTGACGCTTTAGGTTCTTTTAACGACGGTGAGCTGGGTTGTGGTCATTAAAGCTACACGAGTCCTCACCTTCTTCAGGTCCTCCTGCAGTGCCTTCACCATAGATTCCAACTGGCTCACCTTCCCCATCAGACAGGCTGGATCCTCTCTGTGAGGCGACACCCACAATCAATGTCCCGTTTAATAATGTTTGTACAGATTTTCTTTGTTTTTACTAAATCAACACAAGATGAACCTGAGAGGAGGATTAATTAGTAACATCAGCTGTGACAGTGTTTTAATTAAAGAGCCGTTGGTGCCCGGCCATGACCTGAGGCCTCTTACCCAGGCAAAGGCTGCCTCACAGGGGCTGCCTGAGGCTCAGCCTGCTGGGGGCTGTTGGTGGTTGTGCTGTCAGCCATGGAGCTCTCCTCCTCCAGAGCTGCTAGGAAGACCAGTCTCTGCTCTGAATGAAACACAGTTACAATCTTAGAATAACACTGCCCTCTGCTGGTCACCACAAAGATGACAGCCGTATGCGTCTGCTCCACCCCCGGTTCACCGTTAATGAACAGTACATTAAGGTACCATTTCCTTTAACTCTCATTCAGACTGATTTGGGGTGGGAATAGAATACAGTGCGTCTACCCTCAAAGGCCTTGGCAGCGTCCACCAGGTCGGCCCAGTCCATTGGACCATCGGCCCCGGCGTCAGGCAGGGGCATGAGTGCAGGCTCCTGCAGCTGCTGCTCGGCTGTGGAGCTTTCGGGAGTCGACAGATCTCCTGGGAAGGAAAAAACTCAAACATTCACATCGCTGAAGATGGAAAAATGAGGCCGGTGTGACATTCATGCACTTAAGATTAATATTTAAAACATGAAGACAAAGTGGCCCTGAATATTGGACTAAAAGATCTGTTTACACCTCCACAGGGGCACACGCCGCCTCCTCTACAGTTAGATGAACATGGTGAGCGGTTACCCAGTGACTTGTGCGACGGTCGTCGGTTTGGCCCGTGGCGAGCTGGCGAGCGAGGCACGGTGGAGCAGCTGAACAGAAGGTCGGTGGGCGTGTCACCCTGTCCGCTGCAAGATGGCTCCCTCTGCCCGCTGTAGATACTCTCATCTGAGAAAGTTCTGTGGAGGGAGCGACGCCTGAGGGTCGGCGCTGGAAACAGGGGCTTCAGAGAGAGACGGAAACAGACGGTGACGAAAGATTTAAAATGGTTGATAAATGCAGAATTTTATATCTGACGCAACATCTCACTATCTCATCCTCGGTACCTTCTCTACGCTCGTAGAGGGTGGAGGGCTGTCAAGCATGATGAGCTTCTTCAGGTCTTCTTCCAGGCTGGATTTTGCAGTTTGGCGGTGGGGGGACTGGGCGCCTCGGAGATTGGCCCTGAGCTGTGGCTGACCGCCCAGCAGGCCATCGCTCTGGTGACGCCTGGAGACAAAATGATGTCAGACTGAGAAAAAGGCCTCAAAAAACGGCACAAGACGAAGGTAACACGTGGTGACGACAGTTATCATCCACAAATGATTCCATCCCAACACTAAATCACACACGTGCATATTGATTTCAGACATGCAGGCGTGAGCGTCAACACCGAACTCAGCCACACGGTGGCAGCACTGCTCCAATTAAAAACATCCAAACATCAGCGCCGCCGAGTTAAACGTTGAAAAAACATGGCTCGTGCAATGCGGCCGCTTACTTCCGACTGCTGCTAAAGTCCACGGAGTTGACGGTTCCTCCAGGTTTCCTCCAGCCAATCAGGTACTTTGAGGTCGCTCCTTGACGAGGGTAGAAGCTCTTGGGCCCTGGAGACTGGGAGCTCTGGGAGGACGGGGAGGTAGGTCGCTCATCTTCGGGGGACGTGGAGCTACAGGCCTGAGCCATCGGACTCCCTGAGTGACCAGAACTCAGGGTGCTGAAGAGAGACGGAGAACGAGGAAGAGGATGGTGAGGCACAGGCAAACAGCAGAAGAACTGTGACACAGGCTGATGAATAGATGAACGGGACATTTAGGGGCTGATAACACAAGGGAGGAAGCACCCAGGACAGGACAGTAAGCCTAAAACCATTGGACTTTAAAGGCGTAGAAAATATTTTAACATTTTTGAAGCCCTCTAATGTTATAGATAGATGATCTAATATCGATAAGATCAACTGATTGACTCATACATAAAAATGACATTTCTCCATGGTTTGACATAAAAGTTTGGATTTTCAAAAGTTTTGCGTATTGTGTGTTCAACTTCTGTCACACAAAGTTGCCAAATACAGGTCTGGGGGTGCCGAGTTATTTCTGGCTGAGCGAGAGAGAGAAAGAGGGAGGAAAGCTCGAGTTGATTCACAGGAAGTGGGATTTAAAAAAGGAGAGAACAGTGCTGAGCTCACAGTTTGCATTTCTAGCAACTTCAAGCACTTCCTTTCTATCACTGCCACCAGGATATGCACAAATGTACACACGGTCCGTCCCTCTTCGCTCTACCTCTGCCGATGCCAAACCGCAAACCTTTGGACTTTTTCATCTAGGACGGTGCCGGACATATCTGGGCTACGATGAATCACTGTTTAATGAAACGCCGATGAGAGGGAGTGAAGAAGAGATGAGCAGCACACCTGGAGTGGGAGGCGGCATCACTCGGGACGTAGGAGCCGCCGTCGGGCGGCAGGGCGAAAGCTGAGGAGGGACTCTTCGTCGGGACCTCTCCGGCTCCAGAGGGGACCAGAGAGTCCGGTGTGGGGGGTGAAGCGTCCGAGGCCCTGTTGCTGCCCGCTGGGTCCTCCTGCCATGGGATTTTCTCTTTGGCTCTAAAGGCACCAGTGGAGGAAGCTGTGCTGCTCTGGGTGGCGGTGAAGGAGTTGGCGTCGATGCCGCTGTCAGTGGAGGTTCCCTGAAGATAGCCGTTGAGCTCCAGATCGCCGCGGACCCCTGAGCGCGAGCCCACCTCGTACCACTTCTCATCGCTGTGGGCTGAGCTGGACGCGTTGCTGGACAGAGTGTTGCTGCTCGACTGGCTGGACGAATACGGAGCATCGGCCTATTCAGAGAGGAGAGACCGAATTAACCCTTTCACGCAGAAAACACATCAGAAACCACATCTCTGAGGTTTGACAGGACGGCATCAACATTTTACAAAGTGTCTCCTCCGCTTTTATTGAATCTGCTGCAGAATAAAATTTGCTGAAAATGTGCTCCAATTTGCTGACGCCGGCTCACCTTTGCGTTCTTGTTCGGTGACATGTGGGCGCTCTGCTCTGAAGACTGGATGCGGGAGATCACTGCCTTGGAACCCACTGGGTCTGAAGCAAAGACACATGGGTAATGAGGTCTGTAGACGGGTGATACTTATCTCTGTGTCATGGCTGTATGCCGACGTCGGATGCCATCGCTAACACAAAGCTCTTCTCACCTGTGCTGGCTTTGTCTCCGATTCTGCCAGCCGCTTCCCCCTCCCCAACTCTGGGCCAGCCGGGAGCCATGCCAGGGGACATTTTCATCCCATTGACCCCTTCGCCCACCACCTGCCGCCCAGACACTACAGGGGACTGACAGTTGTTATTAAACCTGGAAGGGTGATGAAGAAAGAAAGTTATCTAATGTTCCAGAAACCACATTTAGCCACTATCACTTGAATGATGCCAGTACCCGTCAGGCATGGACTTCTGTCTCCACTGATTGGTCCCACTGTCTGTGTATGGGACACCGGAAGGGGAGTTTGTGTTGTGCATTGATCGGCCCATCACAATGGAGCAGGCAAAAGCATAGTTGTCATTTCCTGGGGAGTATCTGAGGGGACAAACACCGAAGTCAGACACAGCACAGCTATAAATACAGGATTACCTCATTCCCACAGAGCTTTCTTTATGTCAATATGCCTGCACAGCGGAGTATTGCGGTCTTTGTGAACGTAAGAGAGCCGTAATGCCAGATTATTTGATTCTAGAATAAGAACCTGGAAAGATTGCCAATGCGGGATTGAGTCTGTCCGATATGAAAGCAAAGCTGATGGCGTAAAAACAGCTTGATCACACACACTAACACACACAGATAGAGAGAGATGCTGCTGTTTATCATGGAAAATGTTAGCGAAGAGATAACAGCAGCAATATTTTATGCTACCTAAATAATTAACATTTCACACAACGCTTTTTTTTCTTGCTCTATCAATCTCATTTATTAGTTTACAGGAATTTCTCAGTTCATGATCCTGAGTTCTATTTTTCTGCAAATACTCTTTGATCTGTGTGTGAAAGAGGCTCCATAAAACTACATTTCTGAATAAATTCTAAGTGACACTGTAATAAAAAGATAGAAGCACGGAAGACCACAATATTTTAGACGAGTAACACAAGATACTCTCGAACCTTTTGGGGTTGAGGGGTCTTCCGTCACTGGACACGCTGCGGGGAATGGCAGAGGCGTTCCGATCGGTGAAGTCTGACGGCGGGGCCTTGATCAGCGTTCCAGCAGTGCCGGCAGGGCGGGTTTGTGGGCTGGATGAGGTACGTGGCCATTTGGTGTTGTTGTTGTTGGTGCGGAAAGGAAACTTTAACTCGTACGGCATTCCCTCTTTGTGGTTCTTGTAATCCACCAGTGGCATGTGATACATTTCTGAAAAGCCCCTGTTGGCACGAGAAACACACCGTCACAACACTGCAACAGACGACGCATTGGTTTATCCGACAGACAGCCAAGGGATCAATGAAACTGATCAGTGAGACAAAATGTCTTTGTGGTCTACCTGCGTGGTGTGGAGTCCTCGTGAGGGGGAATGATGACCACTTTGACAGTGACGGAGGTGCGGAGGAGGTCGATCATCTGCTCGTGGGACAACGAAGCCACCGCCACCTTGCAAATCTCCACCAATCGGCTCCCCTGCCTGAGTCCAGCCTGCCAAGCGTAGCCGTAAGGCTCCACCTCGGCCACGATGCCCTCAAAGTTGACATGAAAGCCCAGCTGGCCCAGGGCGTTGCGGCGCAGGGTCATCTCCGTGGTCTGACTGCCCTTGGTCAAAAGCTGGAGGAGCGGAGATACAAGCAGGGGGCAATTTAGGCTCAGAAGATTCACTGACAATTTACGACAAACCCTTGATACAACCGCATATCATCTCTCCTTGGCAACGTCCTCACACAAGCTGGAACATGACCCATCCATCAAAATCTGATGAGTGAACACCGAACCCTTTCATTTCATGCGGAAGACGTCCCTGATAACTGACTACTCTTAAACACCTGAAAAAGAATCGGCGGTTAGCACATCCTGGAGGTGAACCGCAACAGAGGCGGATCGGGCTCATGTCAGTGCTGGTATCGCATCAACACACATTCTTTACCGTACTTAACATCGACTACAACTGCGCTGTCACGAGAACGACTCCAAAAACCTCAGCGCAAAGTATTACCTTACCTGCATGACTTCTAAACCCTCTGTAATGATATCACATCACTGATGACTAGCCATTATGCTCCGGGTGGCTTATAATCACGGAGTTTACAACACGACAGCCGTGGTTTTGGTTAACAGTATAATTTGAGGTGACGCCACGGTGTTGCTGTAAAAACATGCACGATATGACTTCATGCTGCTGTCAGGGAGGTGAACGGTGGACACGACATGTCTGAACGCTAACGATCAAACCACCAAAACACGTCAGTGAACATGCCAGAATAACTGAAATTTACACTCACCCTATTGTTTCTCCTCTGGGTTACAGATTCTAATTATATAATAATAGAAGCATCAGTGAAAGTCTGGCAATTTTACAAAATGTCATGATCGAAGTTGCAGCATTCTGGAGATTATTATTATTACTATTATTACTAAAATAGAAAATCTAAAGGAATTTGAACACAGGGTGGGAGATTTTCTACAGAAAATAAGGACTAGTATTTGAGATGTTTACATAATCTGTTAAATGATGTAACATTGCCTCGCGGGGTAATCCTAGGTTGAAGACTCTGTGGGAGGACCACATTTTCACAGACAACAGAGATTCTTTAATTATAAGGAAAATGAACGGGATAATAGACATATCTCCAAGACACTTTACTGATAAATTTTTAAGAGATGTATAACAGAGAATTTGTCCAATTCATACATTTCTGACTCTCATGCTTTCCTTTTCCTTAAAATTCTTTGACTTGTGATCGTTTTTAATATTTTAACGTCTTTATGCCTCTGTAAAGCACTTTGCATGGCCTTCGTGTCTGAATCATGTTATATGTTGCTGAATAGCTTTCTTTGTTCTCAGCATGTTAAGCCCAGGGTTTCGTATGACCCCGTAAGTGAATTGGCCTAGATCACACCTATGTCACATAGAAATCATGAAATCTTCCAAGTTTTCATTTTAGTGTCACGTATCTCAGATGTCACGGTCGTGACATCTGAAGTGCTGCTAGGTGAGTTGATTAGAAGCTTTTTGTATCAGCCTGGATGTTTGGAACAGTGCGACCTGTAACAGCTAACAGATGGCTTGTATGCTAATGTGATGTACTGTCAGGAAATCAGACACCGTCCGGGTGTCCCACTGACCTCCAGTCTTTTGACAACCTCTCCAAAGTCCTCCGTGTTGTTATTGATGGAGCGCAGGGACACGCTTTCGCCACGCTCGTAGTAAATCTTCATGGAGGCGGGGCTTCCAGTGGACCAACCGATCACATCGCGTGTGGCACAGTTAAACACGACCACCTTGGCCTCCTGATCCAACAGAATGATGAAGTCGCTGGAAATGGCCAACAGGCATACCCGTTCGGCCCCTGCCACCTGGTGGTCCTCGGCGTGAACCTGCCAGGTCACGGCCCCCAGACTCCGCAGCTCGGCTCCGCTGTACGGACGCACCTTCTCCCTTCGTTTGTGTGCCAGAGAGATGAAGGGAAACTTCCCGGTGGGTTCTACAGGTGTATTTGTCACGTGACGCTCTGCCAAGTCCCGCAGGTATTCCTGTCGCGTGCGTGTTGCCATGGCTCCAAACTTCTCTGACTTGTGGGCTGCGTTCTCAGCGTTAATGACTTTAGCCAACAGGAAGTCCCTGAAGACAGTAGACTTAGGGAAGGTCACGCCCTTGGGGATCTGGGGACCGAAGGAAGGGACGTCCTGGGAACGTGTGACAGCCACGCTGCAGGGGAAGAAAAACAGGGCCGGGTTTGAAGAGTATGATGTTAGTAACATATGAATAAAACGACAGTACTTTGATCAATGTGCTTTAAATGTAACAGGAAAAATGAAAGTCCCCGTGGGATATGAAGAAAGGACAAACAGTATATGGCCCGGGAGAAGAATAGTGGAGACGTGTTCGCATGGTTTCCGCGAAGGTATTGTTGCCTTTGACCTGTTTCACTTGTGAGAATAAAGGAGGGCGTTAAACTTCCTATGGGCAAAGCTCTCCTCTTGTTACCCTCTAACACTCCCATTCCAAATCCACACAATAGCTGCTTGGAGAGTTGGATTTCTATAAATTAGTAAACAGATATACAGTACATTATGCTGAACTCATTGAATAGCTTTTAATTACAGCAAAGTGTTTCATTTAGATAATTAGGATTCATTGAGGCCCGGTGTATTTCACACACAGGCATTCTTAAGGATATTATACAAGCATCGGAGGCTCTGAATGTGTACATCCATGCAGTCAACGGCTCACAGTAAACGCTTTATGGCTACGCAGGGATCAAAACTCGAGCTTGGATAAATTGATCTGACGGATTTGATGAGCCTCTATCTAACCCATTAAACAGACAACACAGGCCTTGCCTGTAGCAATAAAATGCACCCCATGCCTGATTAGACTGGCGTATAAATAATATACATTCAGCCGCATCTGGCGAGCCAGTTCCAGTGCTGATACACACAGCTACTTCGTGGTAAGCAGGAGCAGACGTAGCTATAAATGACAGGCATGAACAGCCTACATTTCCTAACAAAGAGTGAGTTATGCAATCCGACTCGCTGGCCCAATGTGACTTTGAGGCGGTGGTTAAAAAGCGGCAGATTAGCAACCGATTGGCCTCAAGCCACAAGTACTCAAGTCTGCCTCAATATGACCCAAGCATAATCCAAATCTCAGCAGCAGACAACAGACTTAATAACTCGATCACTCAACAACTCATAACACATACCTTAAAAACAGAAATGGGACAAATAATGACATTTGACAAGAAACACTAATTACACAATCTCAAACGAGATGTCGCCACATCGTGATGATCTTTCCCTGAGGAAATCAAAGGAGACTGTGTGTAAACATTTGCGTGAATATGTGCAAATGTGAGTGTGTGTGATAAATATGTGCGACTAATAAATCAGCAGAAATCCACAAATATGAGGATCGAGAAAGTAGCCAAGAGCACAAACACATGAACTTCACAAGCCCTGCACATTCCAGCAGTTACACTATCCAGCATGAAAACATAAACACACACCTAACTTACCTCCTGACTTCAAATAGCAACCATGCCTGTCAGATTATTGATGCAGAATACTCTGAATGGCCGCTGTGACCGAGAGGTTTTTTTTCAAATCACGAGGGAAAAGAAGGAGAGAAACCCGTGGGACCAAGACACGAGCTCCGCTTTGATGCATGGAGCTTGGATCCACAGCTTATAAGGAGAGGGTAAAGGACGGGACTCTGGGTGGGGTTTCCAGATCGTCCTCAAGGCTTCTGTATTGCGCGCTTCTCCATTGCATCCATGAGGCAAACCAGCATCTCAACCTCTCACTTCAAAATCTGGATTCCACATCAAAGGACACTCAAAAAGCAGGCAGGCTCAATGTTCCAGGGCTCCAAATAAATTAGCCCAATTTGACGCAGGTGTCTGTTGATAGACAGAACGCGGGTCTGACCCATCCAATCCTGAGGTGGGCTCTCTCTGTGTGCTCTCAGCGACTCTGCTCTCTACCATCTAACCCACTTGCGTGCATGTCTGGGTGAAGGAAGCTCTTCATGTGCATGGCGCTAACTCCTTCAGACCACTCCGGCTCTCACTGCCCAAAGGCAAAGTGGCAGGCAGGAGGAGGAGGAGGGGAGGAGGAGAATGTGGGGGATTGTATTATATCTGTGAGTGTGTGAGGAGTTGGCTTTTGTATGTGGATTAAGGAAAACACTGTGTGTGTGTGTATGTGTGTGTGTGTACTTGCTTAAGTGAGTAGGAGAAAGAGGAGGAGATTGAGAGGCAGCAAGTTATGTGTACGTAATGTGTGTGTGCACAGAGCATGGGATGTGTGTAGATGAGCGAGCATGTGTGTGTGTGTGTGTGTGTGTGTGTGTGTGTGTGGCGGAGTAGTGATTCATAAGTGTGAACTCCACAGAGTCTTATCATGACCAGTCCAAGTAGCATCCAACGGGGGAAACTCATCAGTTGGACAGCCTCTGCTGGGCCAGACTTTTCTACCAGAACATAAACAAATTTATACCTACGCAGACACTCACAAAAAATACAGACAGACCGCAGAAATGGGACAATGACCACCCAACAGGCTTTTAAGTTCTACTGTGACCCATGGCCTCCAGTCAATGCTTTTGTTTTAATGCTCGGTACCTCCAAGAAAACAACACTGCTGGGAGCATTTTGGGAGCAGCGCTGGGCTTTTAAATTTACTCTACAAACGTCTACGGATTTTGTTTCGTTTTGTTCTTATTTATTTGGCGATAAGCGTTGTTGCTCGTAGGAAGAGATGATGTGACTAAAAGAGTGGCGAGCGCGGAGCTTGGCGGACGTACTGTCGACCTGCTGCTGAAATGAAAACACCCACCTGTAGCACGTGCTGTCCGAACAGGGGTTGTGCACTCGGACAATGATGAAGACGTGCTGGAAGTGAGAGCGGATGGCCTTTGGGGTGAAGGGGTGAGCGCCCGGTTCCTGGAACACGATGGTCACGATGTCGTTTCCGATGTGGCGCTTCCTCAGCAACTAGATATTGGAGGACGATAAAGCATTTAGGTCTGGGGAACTTGGATTTAAGGGCACAGGCAAGTCAAACGTGGTGTGCGTTCAATTTAATGGCACTCGAAAACAATAAAACGTTCAACGGAATGAAGGAGGGAAGTGAAAGCGTAACCACAATTTATTACATGAAGTAAAACTTTTATATTGAGGAGTTCTTCTGCCTCAAAACACTTTTCTTTCCCAAAATAAACTCCCGATGATTTATAGCATACAGAGGCTGCGTACTGTACCTGTTGCTTATTGTTGGGTGTGTAAGGCAGCAGAGTCGACACGTGGAACATGATCTCATAGTCCTTGTATGTTGTGTACAGGGAGTGAGTGCCTGTGGAATCCGCTGGGGGAAAAATAACAAGACGACGTTGTGAGCCATTGTAGTGTTACTCCCATCCATCTCTCTCAGATTTACACTCCGTGTAGACAGTCCGTTGTGTGCAGTTACACAATAGTCAGGTGTGGATCAATGTCAGCCTGGATTAGATGACTGACAAAGCCAATGAGTACAACCAAGTGCTTTACTTTTGTATCCTGTAAGCAGAGCAGTCTGGGACAATGGGCACAATGGCCACTCAGAGCCCAAGGACTTTCAATTTCAACAACAAAGCCACCAACCTGAGACTCAGACTCCATTCAACTCAACTGATCTATGGATTATGTTTTTTGTCAGGACAGACAAACTAAATCACCTGAAACAACTACAACGTATCCATGGCTGGGCGATGAGCTGCTGAGGGGCTTTTATTACTGTCAAGAGTTGTCTGTTTTAACTTCTCATTTTGCAAGAAAAAGCATTCACGCAAATTTGAGTTCTTACTGTATGTGAGAGATTTACTCTGACTGATTAAAACAGCCAAAACTAAATGAATATCAATGAAAGTAATGAAGCAAAAGATAGATTTTTCCTTCAGAATAATTCATAATTTGCAAAAATATTTCCACTAATTAAGTGCAAAGCCTAACACCTGGAGACATACCTTGGTATTTTTACTTTGTTACTTCTGCAGACCATGAAGAACGCTTAAGTGAAAGCAAAACCTGAATGAAAGACTAAAATGACAGAGCGTCACGAGGGCAGAGCTGGACAGTGAAAATGAGGTGCAGTTCAAAGAAATGTTTGACCAAAAGAAAGATTAAAGTGCAAAGTCCAGATGGTATAAAAGACCAGTGAAATACTAAGATGGGGGGGAAAACCCAATAAGAGAATAAGTTAAGGCCTTTGTGACATTACCAAAACTAATTCAGGACTAGCAGTAATAAATCTCTCATCTGTGGACAGACAAGAAATTAAGTGGTGAGATTTAGGTCAACCACAATGTAGAAAACTGTTTTATGTGAGACAGAATAAAAATGTGTGTGTGTCGCTGAGAGTGAATGTGTCTGAGAGTGATTACTTTTGGTGTCCAGTTGTGCTCGGTACTTGGTGAAGCCCTTGAGGCGGATCTTCTCCCCGAGCAGCTGGAGGAACTCTTCCAGGGCAGGACCGGCTGTTTCGTTGTTGTACATCTCCTCCTCGGTGCTCTGTCCCGCTCGGCAGTACATCACCCCCACCTTCACCTGAAAACTCAGCTGGGAAATCAGCAAAGAAGCAGCCACAGTGAGAAACAAACTTCTTCGACCAATCACACCGTTGCATCGGTGGGTACGCTCGATCAAGTAGGTACCATAATCGATTGAAATTGACGTAAATCAGTGCCCTGTGTGTTTGTAAGTCAAACGTGCGCTCCTTTGGCTCACAATCGGTGCAAGCATTCTGCAGTGTAAGCAAACTCAGCCGAGTCATGTCCTGTATATACAGCGAAGAAGGGAGTCCTACTAATTGTATCAGGCTTACTGTGCAATTTTGTCTTATCTGCCGTACAGACAAAAATAAGAGTCGAGTGCCTATAAATGCATCAAAGAAGTCAAAACGTGGACTATGCTTTTCCATACAGATAACAAATGTGGGCAAACAACTGCACACCACTTAACAATGTTCTTTATTTATGTTAGACGTCCAAGCTCTGATAAAGGTTCGAATGTACACGCATTAATCATCAAACGTCAACGATGTCCGATATGTTGTAAATATTCTCCGAATGATATCATTTCATGCTTTAACACAGAGTAATTCCTCTAAGATGACAGTCCGTCCTCCTACCCCTTGTTCGTCCAGTTTCATCAGCTGCTCGGTGACCTTGGGTGTGTTGAGGGCCAATCTGAGGCAGGACAGATCCAGCTCAGGGAGAACGTACTCCAGCACCTCTTTGATGGGAAGCCCTCGGCTGGTGCCGTGCTTAGAAGTGGAAGGCACTGCATCCTCCAGGATAGAACCTCGAAGCGTGGTCAGCTGAAAGGATGGAAAGAAGGAGGAAGAGACGATTAAAAGGGAGAGAAGGAATGCACCTCAGGAATCCTCCGTCTGCTTTGAACTTTCCTTTGTAGATGGAACACACAGATAGCTGGCAAAACATCCCTGCCCAGAGAGAAGAAATATGCAAACCAGTGTGGATTTTCAGCTAATTCCATCCTCTGCTTTTACTCTTAAATACGCTGACATAAAACAACAAGGGAGTTATGATTCCAGTCTTGGCCTGGGGTAAACAGAATGTGTAACTGAGGAAGAAGGGGTGGGCGATTCGACCGAGCGTTCTATGTACACAGAGTCTACATTGTTCAGGGATCTGGGAGTGAACTCAATCACTCGACTATCATAAGCAGCTGGAACGGACGAAGACTTTCTCTCCTGCAAGCTCGGGGCGGGGATCATAACAATGGTCCTGTGTTCCCTGTGTTTTGAAGGTGGGGTATGGGGTGGAGGCCCAAGGTATTTGAGGCTGGAGCGTGGGGGTTTAATCGCATGCACCTGTCCGACTTCAACCTTACAGGAACATTCGCACAACAAACAGCCTCGGACGGAAGCCTTTACCCTCTGTCTGGGAATGCACGTGTTATAATAAATACCCGGGCCTCCAATTCCAAACCAAACACCAGACGCAGAGCCAGCATTTCAGCTAAATATGACAGGCTATTTTCATTGAAACAGAGACATTCATCTGCCCACAAAGTGATTTGAGGTCCTTTGGCATTGACGGGCCTCGGAGGCTGGAAGATAAGTGCACTTCCTGAAGTTTTTTTTCACACATTGCTGATGTGAGGAGACAGCTGAACAGCTCAGGGCTGGCTGCATAATGATGAACAAGGATTGAGACTGGTTCCACCTCCAGCCTCCTATTATCAGGCATACATAGTAGAAATTCAGCTATGTGCACCTTTGCAATTGCAAATTTTTATACAAATTGAGAAGATATAAGTTATACATTAACAAGGTTGAGTAAGTGACCGTTGTGTGACTTGATATTTAGGAAATGTACCGAAAATTATTTACATATGCCTCCTATTGTACATTTTAATGATGTGGAAAAACAACAACGGTCTGCGTCGGTGGACAGATTTACTCCACAACAGTTCAGACTCCTGTAGCGTGTTGTAGAGGTGCATGTGGGTTGGACAATATGGCTGACCTCGCTGGTCCTGAAGATGAGGCGGTAGATATACTGCTGGCCGTGCTCCTTGTCCTCGTCCAGTTTCTCTCTGTGCAAGCTTATCGCTACGGGCCCCAGCGCCTCGTCTACCCCAAAGTAGTTCCAGTGCTCTGTGATACAGGAAGTAAGTTTTAACCACACAGATTTATATACTAATAAGTGAATGTTACAGCAGCTGAAAGCATCTTACCTCTGAGATAGAAGAACTTCCTGTAGTAGTACGCGCCCAGGTCCACATGCTCCACTATGTACTGCTTGCCCCGTTCACTCAGAGTGCTGGAGCTCTCCTTTGGTCCTTCTAACACTGCTACTCCAGCGTTGGTGCAATATGAGCTTACATATGTTTCATACAAGTTTCCCTCCCCGCCCAGGTTCCCTGAGCCACTGTTACCTGCTCCATGATACCCTGCCCCACCTGCACTCATTCTCCGCCTCCCAATCCCATCGGCGCCTATCTCGTTACGGAAGCAGGGGCAGCTTAGCAGCATTTCGTTGCTCTGTTCGTCCCCTGCCTCTAATCCGGGACTGTCCCGGGCGCTGAGCTCCTCCTGGCTGCCGCTGGGTGAGCTGTAAGGTAAGCTGTGGGTGGAGGAGAGGGTGGAGGTAGCTGAGGCCACAGCGGCAGCAGATGCCCCAGTAGTGGTATTTTTCCTCTTGCTCGCAGTCTGCCGCAGCTGGATGACTTCGTTGAGATCGAACAGCATGCTCTGAACATCGTAGTGGGCAAAGCCTTTCTGGCACACCCAGGGCTTGAGAGGGGGACCCATGTCCTCTGTCCGGCTGTCCTCTGCGTCAGACCCTCCTCGCGGGGAGTCCGACTCACCCCTCACGTTACGAAGTTTCCGGAATATAGATTCGCCCCCTGTCTCTGATTTAGTGCGTCTCTTTGGAGGCTTTTCTCTGTCCTTGGCTTTCGTAGGCTGACTCTCTGCAGCATCCTCCTGAAGATCAAGGGCCTGCTTGGACCCAACGTTCAGCAAGTCCTCCAACTGCTCTGGAGCAGGGCTACGCTGGTCAACCTTCTCCCCTTGGTAGCCCTTTAGCATTTCAAAGAAGCTCTCTCCGGACACTCCATGCTGGTCTATTGAGGAGGTGCTGCCATACTCACGGTGGAGAGGAGACCATTTGGCCCCCGTCTGTTGACCCCACTCCTCTCCACTGTCCCCGCTGGCCTCCATTTCGCTAATAGTCATGTCGCTGTTGCTGCGCTGTCGGATGCGTCTCTGCCGTGGGTTCCTGTGTGCGGGTCCCCGGTAGTCTCCTGGAGCTAGGTAACGGTTGTCGGGGCTGTAATTGTTAGCTTGGGCCTGTGTTCGGCTCTTTAAAGTATTGTGGATGTTACGCAGCATTGATGAGTCCTGAGCGCTGATTAAATGGCCTAACTTGACATGACTTTTTCCAGTGGAGGGCACCCCAGAGTTCTCAGACTCCGCAGACTGGTGCCACAAAGGCCCTGCAACTTCTTTCCTCGGGGGCCAGTCAGCCACCCGTGCCCGTACACCCATTTTAGGCACTCCAGTGCTCACAGTGGCGTGGACGTTATCTGTGCGTGCTGGCAAAGCTCCATTGACCATACGGAGATGGCGCGTGTAAAACTCATCAGTGGCGGGGACAGAACCCCCAACGGTGCGCTCCATTGGCGGGCGTTTCAGGCTGGTCATGACACCAGTGCCAGAGGCTAAAGGCACTCAACATGTAGACATGACGGCATCTGGTTTGGGACGCTGCTCCCGGACTTCATGAGCAGTTTGACAGTTGGGATCAACAAGGGAAACGGGAGTGACGGTAAGGAGGCCGGCCCACCTCTTCAGCACTCAAGGGTGCATACTGCTTCAATCACTGCATTCTGCTCTGTTCCAACAGAAAATCCTGGAAAGAAAAGCAAAATAGTTTGTCAACAAGTCCCCGTTAGCCATCGTGTTCTAGTCAGACATTTATTTTGTGCATTGAAAACTGTCCACGAGTGTCACAATCATAAGGTCATTTTTCAATCAGGGCAGACTTTCTGATCAGTCTGCCCGTTACTTTCTTTCCTTAACTGCTCTTCCACATGTACTTGTGAAAGGGGAAATAAAACAAAACCACACACAAAAGAATCTTGTGTGGGGGGAAACCTACTTGTGTGAGTCAACCAAATAAATTCTAAACACAGCAAAGACTGAGAGCAGATAAAAGCACTGACTCACCCAACTTTCCCTAACATGATTAAGAGTAGCAACGGAAACTGAAACTAAGGTGGACAGCAGGTCTTAAATTATAAAGTTGAAAAAAAGAGCCAAGTGTAGTAAAAGCAGACAACCTTTACCTTGACATTGGAGAAAGCAAAATACTTAATCTAATTGGGGGCTGTGATAAATAGAGATGTAATAGTTTGAGTTATGGGGAAGGGCTAGGACCATTAAAGGGTACACTTCTTTGTACTCCTTTTCAGATATGTAATATTTGTTTATGAGGATTTGTTTGTTGAGCTTACTGTTCATTTTATTTGTTATTCTTCTGCAAATGTCTCTACTAATTTAATTATTTCACTCTACTGGTTATATAATAAATAAAGCTAGCAGGACATCTTTTAACTTGTAACAACGTAAACTTGCGTGAGGTTTAGCACCGAGACGCTGTGGCTCATTTATGACACCTTGAACATTTTGACAAATCTGCAGTCGTTTCCTCTCTGTGGGAAGTCAGAGGGATATGGAGAGGGATATGGATTCCCCAAAACTGCAGACAGAACAGAATTTCTATGGAACTTTTTCGTTTTTTCCCCTCTGACAGCTTTTTACAATTCAGTAAAGTCACTGCCACGTTCCGTTCCAGATAAGGGGGGGAGGGGAGGGCTGTGTTTTTTAACCAATTCCAGCATAAATATCATGAAAGCTCAGCTAAATTAAATCTGTTCAATTTATGTGTGGGGGTTTTTCAAAATCATAATATCGGAGCAGAACTCTGTTCTACACCAAACAGTGCTGACGATGTGGTTGGTAATTTAATAAATCTGTTCGGGGCTCACTTATGTAATATCTAATTGCTTTCATATGAGTGAGAGAAAACTATCAATAAATCAGTCTCTTCAGCGTCCCCTCCCCTCACTGACTCTGGGCTTGTCAGATGTCTACTCACGTGCCACTTGGGGGGCCAAGACTGGTGAATCATAATGCAGAGTTGCAGTTTTCCAGTTTTCTGGATCAAATATC
>OMNV01015303.1:27071-104878 GCA_900303265.1 Brotula barbata
GGGGGGGGGGTCCTTTGAAAGTCGTCTGAGGAGTGCGTGATGCTCCTCTGCCTGACAAATCGGGCCAACTTGGCAGTGAGACAGTGGGGGAGATTAGGGCTCCTCTCAGTCAGCGCTGCTTGGCTGTAACTGTGATCACATTAGCCACTGGCATTCAGTGCACTGTGACAGGCCTTTAGCTGAGCCGTCTTCACACAGCATCCCATCATCAGTGGAAACACACACACTCACGCACAGAGATGCACTGCTCGTGGAGGAAGCCGTCATGTGATTGCTTTAATGTTATGCCACACCACAGCACAGCACATTCTATGCAAAGCTTGGTAAAATGCAACACAGAATTCATATAAAGAGCAAATGTGGCTTTAACAAATGTAAGTGATGAAGTAATCAGTGCTGTTTTCCATTTAAACAAACATGCAGTGTTGTGTGTAAAGTGTTCCACAGACTGCTGAGACGGGGATCAAACGTTCCTTAGACAATGCAGGGCGGTCGACACGTCAGAAAAATAGCGTGATTGTAAAATCTAAACGCTCTAGAGATGATTTAGTTTGCAGAATGCCTTTGGCAAAGAATCCCCAATCCCCAACTCGGCTTCAAAACAGAGAGGAGTTCCGCAACATCAGAACATCAACCCTGAACAAATCCAATCCCTGTTGTCAGACTGATGTTTCGCTAAAATAAAATCTTGCCTTTAGATTCACGTGCATGATTTCTGTTGTAATACTGACTGATTATATCAAATGGAATATGAGAACTAAAATGACAAAGAGGTTTACGTAACACTGTGAATCAAACTGTACAGAGTCCAGGTCAAAGTCCCTAAAATATCTGGGGCTCCTATTAAAGTGGGTAATGTCAGGAGCACATTATGAACTTATTCAATACCACAAAAGTTTCCCTGACAACACAACAATGCTGCTGCACGCTGGGCTTCATCGCTCTGTGCTGATGAGCGTGCATGGGGACAGATGAATAGAATTAACACGAACACACTCAGACGGCCCAGAAAACTCATCTCTTCGCTGACAAACCTGCAGACACAGTGCTGGCTGATTAAGAGGAGGAGTATGATAGACACTGCGAGAGTGAGTCTCATGCGTGTCTTAAGCGGTGTGTGTGTACGAGAGGGAGAGGGAGAGAGAGAGAGAGACCCTCAAAATAGCATCTGCTTTGACTCCCACCCATCTTCCCATCCTCCATCCGTCCCCTGAAGATTGAATAGAGTGTCTTTTTTTCCGCACATCTCTGCGACATGTCCAGACAGCTCGAGTCTGTTGACTAAATGCTGTTAACTTCCTGTAATTGGGGCTCTGACCTCCCATCTGCACAGAGTGGCCCAAGAAGAGATGAGCAAAGCTCTGGTGCAGACACAGATGAAACATCGGCGATATCAAGGCACGCCTCTGAGGAGGCACCGCTTGTAGTTCTGGTTGTAAGGGCGAGTCTGGGCACAGAGGTTGGTACTCAGGCAGATTAATATGACCCTCTGAGAGCTCAGCCCGTCTGTGTTAGAGGTGACTCAGACGAAGAGGCTTCAAAGAGACATATGAGAAACACATAAATACAACAACTACAGACACGTGTGAATACAAGAGTTGACATAAGGGCAGTCAACAGAAATGATGACACAGAAACACAAAGCTGGGCTTGTCGACCAGGCCTTTTAAACCTCAATCAACCTCAAAACACAATTCAAGAAAATCAGGCAAACTGAGGCCACGAGAAGAAGACCTGAGTCATCCTCACACAGTTAAGCCTTTGAGACATTCTCACAGTCAGGACCTCCTGAAGGGAACCACTAATGGAGCTGATTTGTTTAGCTGGCATCCCAGAGAGAAAGGACAACATGTTGGAGGTGGGACTCTCTTTCTGGTTCCCCCCAAAAACAGAGAGGGACCAAGGTTCCCCACAAGACTGAGCAAGTGTTTCCACAGGCCTGACAAAGGGGCCGAAGGATGGCCCTACAAGCTTGTAATTACTGCTTGGTTGAATGAGGGTAAGGGCCTGTTTGGCCCACACCAATGGCTTTCAAACAGCCATCCCACCGTTTAGGCCATTGGCTCTCCCTGTCTCATAATCTTTTCCTGCACTAAGGACTGACTGGGCTGTTGGGCAGCAGACACAAAGGTCCCTCTGTCCTGGCTTTAGGCAAGACTGAGGCCTTTTTCCAAAACAGAGAGGCCTTTGAAAATCGCCTGGCACGGGAACCTCGCTTTGGTTGTGTATGCCCAGCCTGCCAGGAAAATCAAATAAATTAGATGCAAGGGAGACGGAGAGATAGAAACTGAAAGATAAATAGGAAACAAAGTCAAAGAGTATTAAAGGACTCGGAGGAAAAATCACTAATGATCGCTCAAAGTCTACAGAACAGCCCAGTTAGACAGAAGATGAGATTAATTACCATTGCTATTCAATCAACTTTTGGCAAAATAAACTGCCTCACCACTTCAAAATGTCTGGCACTCACAGTTAGGATTTTACTAATCTTAATACTAATATTTCACCAGTGCAACATTTTTTCAATTTAAAATGAGTAAGTAAATTATCAAAGTGCTTTGAAATGTCTCAAAATGCAGGTTGAAGACATTTTGACAAGAAATATTCCATTTTACAACAGAATAGCAAGAGAGGTACAATCCACTCAGCCTTTTTCCAAATATAAATCAAGAAAATGACATTAGCTCTATATTTCATGGAGAGAAGCTCTGGGAGGAACGTATGACAAGGTTTACATTCTTCAGTGAAATAGATCACATAATGGTTGCCTCATTTGCCGCCAACATCAACAGCTCTGGTTAGTTCCGTGACTTGTTTCAATAGACCTGAATGTTAACGCAGTCATAAGTCGACAGACCTCGCCAATATGAATTACTTGCCTAAATAACCTCTGCATTTGTCTTGTGACCCCTGGCTGTAACTCTGAAAGCATGGCGGAACAGTAACGGTATAGAATTTGCGATACAAACGACAAGTATTTTATGGATAAAAAGCCAATTTGATGGAAACGATCGGGAGGCTCTTTTCACACAAAGAGTAAAAAGTGGAGCAGAACAACAAAGGGCAGAAAATTATACGTGTGGTATTGTTACTTTGTGCTTGCGTGTTTGAAATTTGTATTTGGAGCATTCCGCCTGACTCACTGCTCTGTAATCCTCCTTTGTCTGAGACAAGACAAACACCTGGTTTGCAAGACAACCTGACAGCTAGAAGAAGGAGACCTTTCTTTCAACGTTTTCTTCTGAGGAATTTTGTACAGCAATAACAAAAGCGGCAACCAAAGTCTGACAACTGCAGTCAGGTCTCAGACTTTCCACAGAGAGCAACAAGCTGGGCCACAAGGTCACGCGGCGGCCAGATAGAGAAGTACAGCTGTGGGAAAGAATTTCAGGGAATGTTTGCAGTAATATATCTTAGAATTACAGACGCCTGGACAAAAGCCGTCCCTGTCATGGTGGGAAAATTAAGGAGGAAGGAGTACACTAACGTCTCCACATCTCCACTGCGGTTGGGCCTATAAGCAAAACAGATGCACAGGAAGTAACAAAGCTCCTCCGAGTCTATCAGCTTTTCTTTTCTAGGCACCATCCCTCTCTCTCTCTCTCTCTCTCTGCCTGCACCCTCCTTTTCAATGCGCAGCTGGCTCGCAACCAGCTGCAAACCTGTCCGATTGAGCAAACCTGAGAACCTGACACCCTCAGAGAAAAACAGCAATGCCTGCTGGCAGGCAAACGATACCAACATCATCCAACCGTGAGCTGAGATCCTGGAATTTCACCAGTTCCAGTGGAGGAAGTGATGAATGTCTGTGTAAGGGGAGAACGAGAGACGAGGCATGTTCAGGCAGCATTTTTTGGAGAGGAGCGCGACGCTGGTAGTCCAATGGATACTCTGTTGAAAACATATCTCTGAGTGCTGAGGTATGTCAACACTTTACAGCGGCAGGCTTCCACTGAGGGCTTTGATCTGTAACATTGTTAGTTTTGCTGCAATAAAACCCCAATTGGGCCTGCGATTAGTTCAGGTGACCACACACGCAACGCAAACAAACACCCGCGCTTGCATGCCGGTGGTGGCGTATCGAAACTCATCATGTATATTGTTATGCTGCGTGCCCTGCTCTGAGGCCCCCGCTATCGCTGCAGCACAGTTCACTGAGTAATGGGCACAGCAAAGCACCGAGTTTCACTCACAGCCTCACGTAGGCAGACAGTGACAGCTCGGGAGGAGTGCCAGATTATATTCACTGCCATTATCTCCAGCAGGGTGCCCTCAATCCCTCTTCTCTTCTCGTTGAAAAAAGTACTCCATCGAGATTTCGCAGTTTACGCGTTGGAGACAGCACGATGCACTGACACTCCAAGCACTTATTCTATAGCGAAGGTAAACCAATTCCCACATTCAACCTCATTATCTGGGTGGGCCTAGAACCGGACAATGAGGACCACTGTCCCAGTCCTAGCGGGTCATTAAAACCTCATTATACCTCACAAAGCTGATCGTAGCGCTAACAACTTCGGTGGTCTCCTTGTCTGGAATAAAGCGAGACCACATTTTAATCTAAAGACAAAAGCCTGTTCACAGCCTTACGTTCTACTGATTTAAAGTATGAAAAGCCATCAACAACATTCCGCACTGCAATTTCACAACTTTACGGCCTATAAATGCATTACTCCACTGGGACATGCATGAGTTGGTTTAGTTGCTCCTATGTGAAGTGGGATTATAGACGACTCGTCTTTATTGAGATCTCAGCTTTAAAGGGCTGCGCGTTGTAAGGAGCAGCGGAAGGGAAGCAGAGCGCTGCTGCCCAAAGAGGAATGTAAAAAATTCTAATGAGGTGGCTGCCTGGCTGCTGCATTTGGAAAGTGGAAGTCTGCTCTAGGCTGCACTTTCACTCTCCCTCCCTCCCTGTCTGCCTCCAACAATAGGACTCCATTAGAGAGACAGTGAGTTCCTGATGAACACGGACAGGTACACACAGCAACAAAGACTCAGATGCGCGCACACAACCAAAGCAAAGCCTGAATGAGCGTGTACAGCTACAGAAACAAGCAAAAGAAGGCCGTATAAACGATTTGGCTGCAAAGGAAATACTCATGAGGAAAGAGCACATTTGGAATAAAGCGCAGCAAACCACAAGCATCAAAGACAGCACTTTGGTGTCCCGCTTTTTCATCATTGCCTCAAAAACAGGAAAATTTCTCCTTGGGAATGCCACTTTTCAAACGCACAATGTACCGAGACCACGGTATCTGCAGAGAACGCCATCAGGCTTTTCTCTTGGTAATCCAACGAGAGTTGAAAATGAAATATGCAAGAAATAAAATGAAATAAATAAAATCCACGTTTCAGATTTTTTACAGATCTTCTGTAAAAATGGAAGCAAAAACTATAATATTCTTTGTTTTGATTTTCCCACTCATCTAAAATCAGCTCATCGTCAAGGACACGTCAAGGCGGTAAAACAGACAGTAAAGAGAAATAGAATTTAAAATGAAAAGGGCATAGCAGTTCCTTGCATGTTTCCTTAAAGAAAGCAAAACAACAAACAGGTGAAGTGCTTAGTTTCAAAGCGGCACTGTAATGCTATTTTTATAATCCAATTTTACTCACAGATTTTTCATCTGTTGTTCATAGTCAAATATACACAGGTTTGCATCTTTATATTAAAAACAAAAACTAGAAAAGCCAAAGCCCTTAATAAAGTCTAGATGCAGAGTTTGTGGTGTCTTTTTAATAAACACTAAAAAGTACTGCATCTCAAACACCTTTATCCTTTTTCATCCCTTGCAGACTGACACAGTGGTACGAGCCAGTTGATCTAAATGAGTTGGAATACTGCGATGCGTTCAGGGACCGTTTCTTCCTATACTGCAGACTCATGAGTGCTGAACTGTTCTGTGTGCTGACACTTCTGCCAGTTTACGATGATGGATGTTTGAGTAATGGCACGTGATTTGTTGTTGACATTGGAGTATAATCAGAGTTTGAACATGCACACGAACTGTAAATATACCGAGTGTTGCTGCACGGCTAATGTGATGAGTTGCTATTACCCCCCCGCCAGGATTTGTTGCTTTGTCGATGAAATCAGAGAATAATCACCGAGTGTCCTTGTCTGCCTGGATTTGCATCATAACAGCAACAAGCAGACTATTCTGGGTTCGCCCAACACACACTTATCTTTTGAAAAAAATGGCATCGCTCAACTCATGTAAGAGCTTCAAAACATATCTTGAGCTGTGTAAAATGACGCACCCACCTCAATCATTGCACTGACAACCATTTCCCGTACAGACACACTGCCAAAGCTGTTCACTTCCAGCTACCATTGCTTTAAGGGGAAAAACATTCATGATTTATGTGGGAGGATTTAAAATCCAAACACCAAAGGCTTTGCTGAATCTTTTGTTCTTGCTGTGATTGCAACCTGGTAGTAACAAAGTACCTTTAAGTTAGTTCTCCCATTAAAAGTGCAAATAAAGGTATCAACTGTGGATCTATTGCAATCAGTGTTGTCCCATATTTCATCATGGTGCGTTTGACTGGATTTTGCCTTACTGGAGTGAGTAATCAGGGCATTTAATTTACCCCCCATGCTAACAGAGCATCTCCCAGTAGTGTGCTTTGTGAAATGGAGCACTGTGGGCTTTTTAGGGGCCGTGACTCTCCTCTATTCTCCTGACAAAAGGTAAACACGAGACCCTGAAGATCTCCGGCTGGAGAGGCAGTAAACCTGTTTGTTTCTAAACAAATAACTCCCAGCTCAGCATGGGGCTGACACACACGCTTGTGTGTTGGGATGAAGCATCAGGGGAGGATTAAAATAGAGAGGAACCGAGAGTAGCAGCAGGATAATTAACAGTTTCGATGGCAGGGGGAGGGGAGAGTGAATAGTTTGTGCATTTGGGTCCTATAATTCAACATCCACGCGTGCCAGTAGATTGGGGGCCTGTGGCTTGGCTGAGGGGGGCCGTAGGGGTGGGTTGCCAACACTTCCCCAAGCCTGCTATTACTTCATTTTCAGATCACAGCTACTCATGAGCCAAACAAATCAGAGGAAGCCCGCAGCGCTGCTAACACTCTTATCTATCTGTTATATACAGACTAACTCTGACTGCTTCGCTGGATCAATGTCCCATTACTGCCAATAACAGCAGAGGTGGAGGAACCGTCGGAAAGAGGGAGCAAGGACAGAGAGACGGGCCCGGCAGATGTCAATCACAGGGTTAATTAGATCATGCTACTTTGATTTTGGTGAGGCTGGTGCCGGAAATGAGATGTTTGGATGGGTAGCCTGGCATCGCACCCCCTGCTGCCTGTACTGACACAGCTGGAGCGTGTGTGTGGCCATTAGTGCTTACTGGTTAGTAGTCCAGTTCTGAACCTAATGGGGGATGAAAAAAAAAAAGAGGAAAAAACTCACGTGCTGTTTCCATTGGAAAACAAATCAATGTGTCAGGGCTCTAAGGGAAACGTTGGTCACACAGTTAATCTCTGGAAGATTTAGGGAGGGCGTTCCATAGTTTAGGAGCAGGATGGACGAGGTAGGGCAGCCGACTGGGGTAACATTCTCTTAACAAATCCTTTCAAAGTTCAAATTTATAGATGAAATCAAACAGAGAGAGAGCACAGGGCCCTAAGAGTTGGTCTTCAGTTTCAAACACTACGGTGACAGACGTTTCTTGGGTTTTTTGGGTGGATTAGAGTAAAAGCCAGGGCAGCGAGGTCACTTGACAGCAGTCTGACAGATTCTCCCAGCGAAGGTGCCAATACGACAAAAGCCTGCGATATTTGCAAATCACCCTCCGTCCTGTCCTGTTACATCCTCTGCCTGGTTACACAGGTAACCAATAAGGGGACACAGGGGACGATAGACACTTTATTTTAATGGTGACTGACAGTGAGGTTTGTAGGAAGGTGATCTGACGGGAGAAGATTGGCCCTGACATTCAGAGTAAACACACACGGGATGACTAATACGCTCTGAACTGGGAAAGATCAAATCCAGAGCAGTTGCGGGTATTTCCAACCCCTCCTTCATACTTTGAATTTTCACACAAATCCTTTTGTTGGTTGTCCAAAAAGCTTCAACATCTTGTTTGCCAAGTGGTGATAGACTGTGGGAGAAACATCACAGTTTTTAAAGCCACAATCAAACACAGGCATTGCATCAATTAATGTTGTTTGTAGACGTGCACGATTAAAAAATGTAATGTTAAATTTTGAAATTTATGGAGCTCGTCACAGTGCGAAGGCACATAGCCAACAATGAATGTAAAATACTCGGGTCGCCTGTGTTAGATACTGCGCAAATGATGGTAAAGATGGAAATTTGAGCTCGTACCAAATCAGAAGAGTTACAGCATAAATACAAAAACCACTCTTTGATCTCAGCTTTGCCTGAATATCTGTGAAGGCCACCAAATAATATCACTTCATAGTCTCATTTAAGTCACACCGATCAGTGAAGTGTTCACCAGCTGCTTTCCCGACAAATACACCTCTTCAACAAAATAGGCTGCAGTCCCTGACAGATTCTGTTGCAAAAATGAGGAGGGCAACTCGAAAAGCACAAGGATACAGCACAGAACAATATCAATAACACAGGAACATGACTGCGCATTTCTAAAGATCAAAGACGTCCTGAGCAGAGAGCCCAGCAGTACAGAGGCAAACACACTCAGAGCACAGGGGAGAACAGAGTCAAGGTGAAAGCTTGATGAATATCTCCACACACATTAGCCAAATGACCACTAAGGTGTGCTAGCAAGATGTGTTAAGGACGGGGCAGCGAGAGCTGAAATGTTTAAGAAATGATCCATAATGGAGAGGCCAGGCGAGCACAGTAAGGTTAGAGGATGGGCAGCAGGCCTGATAAGAAATGAAAGCCTCCATAAACCGTGTGAGAATCGGTGCTGTGAAAGAAGAAGACAACAGAGAAAGAGCTTAATATCCTGGCGAGAAAGCTCAGGGGGATTTTTGACCATTCCCCAAGTGCGGATTCAATGGAAAACACAGGTGTGTCGCAGGAAACGCACGTTCGCAGGACAGTAGCATCACGTTACGTTGCAGATGGGTATCTGCAGTAATCCTGTGGACACAGCGGCTTAATGCAGACACGAGATTCACAGCAGCGCAGCAAAGTTCTACATGTAAACCACTTCCAGTCATTGATTCTGGCACGTGTCCAGCACACGGACCGCTGCACTTCCAGTCCAATTATAAACAGGCTGGCCGCAAAGTTAATCAATTCATACAGAGTCATTTGGACTGTGATAACTCAGCTAGTGTTGCATAACCGCCGTGCCCTGCTAAATCACAGCGTGTGCCAAAAAGCCACTGTGCAAACCTGCAGAGCGTGCTGCTGCTGCCGGCCTGCACTACACACACTGGCACATCAGCCAGCTCTGCAACTCTGCAGCTCCATTAACCTGCAAAGTCAGTTCCATGCAGGCAAGCCTTTTCTTTTAAATGCACTTCCCTTCATCACCCTCGCTGGCAATAACAACAAGTGACAAGAGGTGGAAAACATGCAAACAGTGGTGTCTCTGTGGTTTGTGTGTGTGTGTGTGTGTGTGTGTAAGTAAGCTCTGGTTTTGCTTAACAGAGATATCTCGGTTTGGGTTTATATGCAAGATAGAGCTGCTTTTAACTTTGTTTATAGTACAATTTTTACTGTGCGTACATATTTTCTATCAACATTCATGTCCAACTGTAAAATATACATTATAATATACAAACCTGCGTGATCCTGACCAAAAACATAAAAAAGAAAACTCTTAATATATCATGTGTTGGTTTAGTTTTACTCTCGAGAATCAATGTAGATGCAGTAGCTCACAAAGGACGGCGTGATTATAATCGATCTTTAGCAGACAAACTGAGTTCAAACCCACAGAACCGTCTTTTAAGATCGGGTGAATCACATCATTTCCAAGGCTAGCAAATGTCAGGTGGAATTTGAGGTCACTGTGTAAAAATGACATCAGAAATCTACAATATTTCCATTCCTTATAAAGTTAAGTCCGGTATGTTTTGAACATTTCACTCATGTAAGATGTAGATATAGAATATATTGTATTTTCCAACTATAAATGTCAGTGTAGCTTGGGTCTTAAATGGTTAACACACACCTCCTCCTCCTCCTCATCAGCGTTTGAGGCAACAATGAGCAAGACATACACAAACGTGACACCAGTATTCCAAAGCATCTTCACCCCCTCCTTTGCACCAACAGTGATGATACTGATACTAAACAAATCAAAGTGATCTAACAGAATCATTACCACACACACTTATGACATATAACACTAATAAAGATGGCTGGAGACCTGTAAAACACTTTAATATTCAAACTTACACACCAAGCATATGGCTCCCTGTGTGACTGGAACAGAGCTTTTGGATTGTGCTGGTGAAATGCACTGCAGCAACGCAGCAGCTGGAGTATCCAGGAATACATCAATGAAATACACAGGAAACAGGCAGCCTGGGCGGAAAGGCTGGGAAAGCAGCCATGTTTGTTATTTGCCAGCCCTTTCTGCCCTTTGCACCTGAAGCAACATAGGGAAATTCAGTCTCACAGTCATCCACGGTGCCACGGTCGGTCATGACTACGGCCCTATTCGTCTAACACCGGCATATTGAGGTAGTGATATGAGTGAGGTAACACGACTAAGCCACACAGGATAGGACAAAATGGGAAATAATCTATTTGTCTCTGGGCCACTTTTAGCCCCCGCTGATGACAGACAGAGGCCACATGTGGTCAGCTGCGTCTTCCTCTTTCCAATTTTCAAGTGCTGACTGACAATTTTGTTCATCCAATCCATTTTTTGTCCAGAAAGTACAATTTCACGTTCCTGGGTTCCGATCAGATGTCCCATGAACAGTTTTGGAATTGCAAACAGGCTCCATATTTGCTCTGTTGCTCAGCTCATCTGCCCTTTGCTCCTGGTTATTTCCTATCCTGGCTCATATGATAATTATATGAATCCATCGCGTCTGTGCACACGGTATCAGTACACCTGACTTGGCTTTGCGTTTCAAAGAATAGTAATGTTGCATGAATCCAGGATAAGGAAGCCTTCAGCGGCTCATTCTTTCCTCTCAGAGCAGGAACTCATGAGGTGGAAATGGATTCCCTGGTTCCACAGCAAAGGATGTGGAATATTAAAGCAATATGCCGAGGGATTTCTGAGTTGCCGTGCAGGAAACAAAGCAAGCATACCTTTACTTGTTTACCAAATGTCTGCAGTTTTTCCTCGAAGGTTTCTTGTGGGATATGAGAATCACATGCGCACGAGAGAAACTGGTCCGGGACCCTGTTATGCCTGCATTCCTGTTCGACTGCACATGGCTCCAGAAAGTAACAAAAACGGTTGTACGCGTGAACAGGAATGAGGACAGGCTCAACAGACCTGTCTATGCTCTGAGATCTGTTTTGAGCTCAGCCATGACCAAACCCACATACATTCCTCCTTGCATCTCAAATTTCTGTCTAAAGGACGGACAACTGTAAACCTCTGTGGTTTTGGATGTGGAATTGTTTCCACTGCTGCCCACATAGGCTCTGCATGGGGTACAGGCCTGCAACGCCGCTTGATGTTTGGATTTTACTCGAGAGTTCTGTAATCTGTTCCAGAAAAATGGTGCAGGCCAAGCAGAGATACAAACAGAGTGGCAACTGGCAGACATGTCGAGACAAAACCCAGCACGTCATCAGTCGGCACAGATAGCCTGCAGCAACACATCGTCATAAGAATCCCTGATTTCAATATGGAAACTTTTCTTTGCCCTTCTCCATTCCAAACTTTTTTTCTCTTTTAATTGTAGTGGTTGTCTGAAGGCTTTGTGCCCCTCCGTCTTCAAATCTCTGCCGGACTATTTTCAGCACCAGTGAGGTTTGAGAGGAGCAGGAAAGGGGAATTACACACTGTCTGATCTCTGCGTGACTGTGGGTTTCGGTTTGGTGTTGAGAGCTGGAAGCTGAATGACACAAACATACCAACATCCCAGTCAACAAGAGGTTCCTTTAGTTCATGGATTAATAAGCAACAGACCAATAAAAAAATAATTAAACAGTACGACCATGACATTCAGGGGAGACCCAGCTGTCAATCTGGTGCGATCCGGATCAGAGCCAAGAACAACAATTTGCACCTGTGCCACCTCTGATATCCCCCGTGTCAGTGTAAGCCATAAATCTCCCAATATCCCATGTACATAATTATACAGTAAGAGTAAGAGCATTCTTCGGGAGTCACAATTCCCAAAACTTTGTGGCAGGTGTGGTGGAACGGAGGGGAATTTTTCTTTGTCTGCACGCATTTATTCGGTGACAGTGGACTGAAAGGGATTACATCATCACTATTGTACCCTCTGAGCCCTCTGGTCTCTTCTATTGGCCGAGATACAGTGGACTGTCCAATCCAGACAAAGACTGTGCATTCCAACAGTTTAGTAGCAAGAGGAAATGCAGACCCATAGTCACACCTCATTAGACTCAACCTCATCTACCCCCGCGGTAACCAGACTGATGACACTTACAAACCCTGGAGGCTGTAAAACCAACAAGTCAACAACAAGTCATGAGTACTGGCTGACTAATATTGGTCATACACAACTAGTCATACTGAAACTGCCACAGCTTCTCTTCTTTGACAAGAATGACATACGTCAAGCCACATTCGATGATTGAGTCCAATCCCACATTACTCAATCGGGTTCCCGTAACTGTGGAAAAAAAAGCAAAAAGCAAGGAGTCGACCTTGTAGCTCACACTTGTTAAACAAAACCATCCAGAGGCTTACAGCAAGGTCTGTTTAGCTTGTCTTCACCCGTCATGAACAGGCTATAAGAGGTGGCAGGTATACAGGTTACATAGCAACAAGTCGGGTGTCACTAAAATATGAGCTCCGGAGGAGGGTGGGTGAAATTCTAGAATCTTCACAGAGCCTGAATCCAACAAAGAATCAGAACATCACTGTGAATTGGGCTAACATCATAATGGGCATCATTAAATCACACTGCTGTTACTCGCTTTAAGCTGGAGTATTAATAAAAACGTTTCAATCATTTCATTACTTATATAAAAGTAAACAGTTATTTAAGTATTACATGATGCCCACTTAACATAATTGCACCATGCACATTCCAGACTGGCAAATTATAAAGCAGCACAATGCTCCTCTTCATCTCGTGTCTCATCCTTTCTCATGCTATTCCCTTCCAGCTCGTGCTCAGGGGACAATAGAGACATTAGCTTAACTTCGCTACATCTCTGCGTGAGTATTGGCAGGATAGAAAGACTATATTACAAATTATGCTTAATAAGAGATGTTAAACCACGAGATGGGGAAGACTGGGAGGACCCTTTACCTCGTTAGTAATAATAGCAACATGGGAGGCAATCAGATGAGCAATCACCACTTGAACGAGGCTACGTTTGGAGGGGAAGAGCAAAATGAAGGACAAAAAACTTGAAGGGCACTCACAAGAGCTCCTGCTTCTGCCAAGGCCAAACAAGCCCAGGCAAAATCTACCTTGTTCCAATAATATATGGAGGCCTTAAGCAAAGGAAACAACTGTAATAAACACAATAAATCACAATATGGTCCATCTCTGTACCATTATGAACAGAATGCTACTGAATCTGCATCATCTCAGCTACAAATCAGCAGTTGCTACATGTTTGGAACTCTATGTGTTGCCTTTCCAATCACATATTCTAATTTGGGTCGGATCTTAATCCAGACCAAACTGGTCCGGATTAAGACACCAATTGTCTATCGTGGTATAAATATTCCCATTTGTATTGAGATTTGTGGATTATTTTAGCATAAACTGGCAAACATATACCGAAAAATCCCCTGCCTCACGACTTCAGTCACAAGTGAACACACCTGTCGCTTTCTTTACGTCCTTTTTTTTTTCGGGACGACGCCATTTTCTTTTTTTCCACCTGGAAAGTAAAGACTTGTGCGTCCACAGTTTTCTCTCTTTTCACAATTTTTTCTTCCATTGTCTTTTTTATCTTTGTTTACCTAAATTGGGTCTCATTACTTAGCTGTGGCGGCTTCCGTGAAAACACTTCCTCACACGTCACTAGACGTCTGGATGTTTTGTCACGTGACACGCGGCTACGCGGGGACGTAATTTTACGACGCACACAATTTTTGAAAAATCCTTTAAAGAGATAAACATGACAACTGAAAATCAGTCGAATGACTTATATTAAAAAAAAACGACATGGGAAATTAGTTCAGATTTATTATGAAAAACAAGACATTTTACGGATTATCACTTTCATTAATTTATGTCCGTAGACCAAAACACAAACTGAATAATCCTATCTTTCCCTTTAGTGGCATAAAGTTGCTGCATTTGCACCACAACAACTACAATTATCTATGAAAAATCCCATTGGAGAGGGAGAGAAGCAGTTTGGAGTGGAAAATACCCCTGGCAACAATCTATGATGTATAAACTAACATGGGTCAGAGATTAGATCAGAAATGCCTACTGCAGGTCAGTTAAGACGACCAAGAATGCTAAAAATCCCTGATCCTTTCCCAAAGTTAATCTTCAAAGCGTCCTTTCCTCACCTCACTCCTGCCAAGTTATCTCAGGCCCAATCTGAATATTTGTGGCTTTTTGTCACAGGTCTATATTGTATTTATTCTCCTTTTCATAACTTATGGGATCTGATAGCACTCTGAAAGCTTTGCAATGTGGGTGGCTGAGGACATCTAGGCCACCATTTGCCAAATCCACTTTGTTTTATCTGCTCGCCAGCAATGTGGCGGTCTGGATTCTGTAATTTCATCACCATCTAGGACAGAAATGTGTAAATTATCCTCATAGAGGTTTGAGGAGTCAGCAGAAAAAGGAGCTGATTGAGTATTTAATCATTAAAAGGCAGGGATACGGAACAATATTCAGCCTGGGACCTGATAACAGACAGAGTGCTGCTCAGAATTCAACATACATGTTTCTATTTGACTGTTTCAGAGCTTTTTTTTATTATTATTATGAGAAAAACCATCAAGACAAATTCCTTATATCTATGATATCTGTCCAATGAAATGATTCAGACTCTGATCCTGATATCTATCAAAGCATCTCTAGATGAATCCTTCTAGCAGTTTGCTTTACACAAATGGCAAACCTGTAAACAAATCAGAGCTTCACGGGCGCAGGAAATCACCTGGAACCTCACGTCCCCCTCGTGTGACAAAACGTGAGCGAAAACATGCTGGAAATTCGGATTACAGCGTGTGTCATTCCAGATTAAACGCGACATGGTGGCGTAGTGTGCCCCACACCACCTGTGAATCCATGACTCAAGTCAGATCGGGGCTCCGGGGAGTAAAACACGGCGACGTCGATATCTTTGACAGCAGCCTCACAAACGTTTCTTCCCGGGTACACCTCGCCTGCCTGCCCGCCACCATCTCCTCCTCCTCCTCCTCCTCCTCCTCCTCTCTGCCCACTAATTAAACAAGCGCCGGCACTGATTGCGCACCGGATTGCCACAGCGGCATCCACGCAGCGGCACAAAGAGCCGCTCTGTCCCCGCTGTTGTTATGCAGACACCCCGGAGGAAGAGCACCGTGAATGTGGCTCCATGTTTCCCACTCACCTTTTCTCCTTTCTGCCTCAAGCGCACCGAGCGGCTTCTTCCCCCCTTTTGTTCAACTCGCAGCAGGTCCTAAATCCCAAAACACAGCGCGCAGCCGTCTTCGTTATCCTCACCGGAAGCCTAGTCGCTCCTTTTCATGGCGAAAGTGCCGCGGCGCCTTCGTCCGAAATGGAACTTTGAAGTTTGATAGAAAGTTACGGCTTTGCCTCGCTGCGCTATGCAGCTGCTGGAGGATGAGATCATTCAGGCAGCCTCCCCCTGCTCGGCTCCAACTCTCGCGAGACTTGGAGAAAGCAAACGTTTCCTTGGCAACAGTGCTCACCTGTAGCGAGCAGGCCAAGACGTGCAAAAGAGGTCTCACTCTGATTTTTTTTTTTAAATACGAGCGTTATACAAGATTCAAAAGGCGATATGCACAGTATGTAGAATATTTTTTTATTTTATTCCACTTTAGTATGACATCTACATGGCGAGGAATTTAAGGATTAAAAGAAGTAGCAACGGCGATCAATAACAAAATAACAAAATGAATAAATGAACAGGCGTTTAAAAATGTATCAATAAAATACTGTTTACAAGAGGAAAAACAAATGGGATGTTGCAGTAAAGTGAATAGTGCATTTAGATGATGATGTGCAATTTAAGAAGAAGAAGAAGAATATTTAAGTTGGGATTTTATACCCTATCAATATGAATTTCCATACAAATGTTTAATTGAAGCGCTTCTAGTTTTTATAGTGTTTATTTGATCGTTTGTTTTAACCACAGATTCCAAATATTTTATTTTGTTTCAGAGTGAGTGATTCGTCATTGTAAACCTAAAGGATCTTTGGCTGTATTTTCCTGCAGGCAGTGTGAGTGAGACAGTGCAGGAGAGGCCCCTGGTGTTCTTCCTCTATGGGCTCATTATTCACCTGACAGTCTCAGTCCAGAACCTGCAGTGGGCCCTGTGAGTCACATGAGTCATGTGAGCTCCTCTGACACTACTACAAAGTGAAAGAAAAGCAACTCACTGTAAAGTGACACATCCTTTCACTCCACATTTCCATGACAACTGTCCAGAGAAGTGGCGTTAGGTCACAGGTCACCGTGGTAGCCATCAGCAGATGTGGATCTAACTTTTTTTTCAGCTTCAATATCATTCTTCGTAATTATTTGAAGGTTTTTGGATAAAGTTACAGGTCCTTTTCACATGAGCATGCCACTAATAATTGAAAATTCCATGTAGAAAAGACATTAAAAAACATCATAATTGCTGGAAAAACTCTAATTGGAAAAATCGTAATATTACAGTATTTCTTACTCTCAACTGTCTCTATATCTAGTTTTTAGATCAATTTCTCCAGAAAGTACCTTATTATATTTGGTTTGAAATATTTGGAAATTCACCAGAATTTCAAATAAACTATGTGAGGATGGAGCCATCGGTCGGTGTTAGTCAACTGTGTTGGAATCAATTGGAAAGAATAGTTGTACCAAATAAATGAACACAAGCACTACATATGGTGTATAAGTCCACCAATTGGCACAACTAAAGAGCTTTACCAGGAGTGACGATTTCATCATTTGCTCCCATGGCAACCGATAAAAAATGACAGAGAGAGCTGAGGAGAGCATTTAAAAGTTTTATTTCAACTCCAACATCACTTTTTTATGTGGTGAACACCAGTTCACACAGACAGGCATGGCAGCGGTCAGTCAGAGGTATAACCGAGTCTGTAGCACCACCTGCTGGCCATGATAACACAGGACAAAAATGTGAAGTACAGTACCACACGGTTTGCTTTTCAAGTGATTGTTTTTAAAATAATATGAGCACGAGTACTATATGAACGTGTATTCAAATTTTAGATCGTCCACGACTCTTAAGCACTTATGAGGCCTCGGGTGATATTCCCACAGCGTTTTTAGAATACCACCGTCATTTAATAAGGTTTAAGAGATTGGAGGAGAGCGGATCAGCCTTGGCTGTTATGGATGTGATGTGATGTCATTCGTTTTTTAGTTTTTGGTCAATTTCAACAGTCTTTGAATATCAGGCTCTATGTCAATAGTTGGGAACTTTTTGCTGTATCTTTTAAACGGTTCTCCCTCTGGTCCGATGAGGAATTTCTCAAAGTTCCAAGAGATGTCCGACCTGTTGATGGGACTCCACACCAGGAATTTGGGATCCTGCATGAGGGAAGTGGGGTCATCATCAGGATAGGGGAGTTTGTCTTTCAGATAGGCAAATACGGGGTGTGTCTTTGTCCCATTGACGTCACACTTCTCAAAGATGGTGAAGTTGGGCTGAAAGCCGCCGCCTGGGCGTACGTACATCAGTGCGTTCAGGATCTCAGGATTGGAACAGTTCTCCTGTGAAGCACAAATAGACTTTTATACAACTATGTTGATGTCGAGAAAGAACAATGAGGAATTTATGACATTCTGATGTTTTACATACACAATTTAACTATATTAGAGCTCTTAAACTGATGATGATGATGATGATGATGGTGTAACCACCACCTTCACACAGGTTTACTTTAAATTCTAGTAAAAAGATGTTCCTGATTAAATCAAATATACCAGGATGCATTCTGGAGAAATCTGAATAAGATGATACCCAAAACATCTGGAATAAGGATTCTAAGGCCGTAGCTTTAAAAAGTAAGAGTTGCTATAAGGGAGTTTAGGATTCAGAATCAGAAATTCTCTAGAAATTATGAACTTTTAATGCTTTTTCTTCTCGATATACTCAATTATTAATGGATTAATAAAATTAAAGGCCCATTAAATTCATCTTAAGTCTTTCAAATAACCCTGAACTGTTTGCCTCAGAGTTTACTCAGTTACCACTTAATGTACCAGAGTTTATGGGGTTACGTCAATGATGCTGAACGTACCTGGTATCCAAACTGGTTACAGGGAAAACCCAGGACCACCAGCCGATGGGGGTACTTGCTCTGAAGCTGGTGGAGCTCGCTGAAGTCCCGGGTGGTGGTCCCTCAAAGCGAGGCCACATTTTCAATGAGGACCACCCGTCCCCTGAACACGTTGAAGTCCAGCACGTCCCCCTCCAGCGTGGTGGCCTTCAGGTCGTAGAAGGTCTTGGCGATGAAGGTCATCTTGTCTCCTCTGCTTCCACACTGCGGGCAGACTGAGTCCCGACGCGAGGCTGTCTGCGGACCGCTGGTCACCTGACTCAGAGAGCTGCCTTTCATGGGAATCGAATGACCGTGAGGGAATCTGATCTTCGCCTGACATACAATCCTCCTCGCTTGTTTCAGACGGACTGCTGGTACAGTTTCTCAAAGCCCCTAAGTGCACTACATGGAGTCGTGTGACTCAAGCATATTTTGCATGATTAGTATTTTTTAATCCCAGCAGATTAAGTCTCATGTATACACACTCGTCCAAATTTCTTGTACCACTGATGATTGGAAACCCCTTAATGACTCTACACACTGTGGATGGTTGAGTGGACTCATTTTGACGCTCGGCTTCATCTTTGACATATATCAGTTTCTCCACTCTTAAAAATTTAACACCATTACCTGCTGTGCACAGCAGGTGATAAATAATTGATGTCCCCCCCTGAACTCTCGGAGGACTCCGCTTGGCTCTGCCCAAATTTAGTGACTCAGCAACTCTCCGATACACGCAGATAAACACTTTTAAATATGAACAACCCATTTATTTACCGCAAAAAAAAAAAACATTTACAAAAGGTCAACAACTTTGAGATTCATTTACTACAGTTAAATAAAATTTGTGGCACTCCAGCAGACCTTGGAAAAAAAATACAGAAGCAGATGCAGCAGCAGTCACGTTGATAAAAGTTATGGTGCCTGTACGTTCAGGGCTGTAAATGGATGGGAGGGTGGTTGTATATGGCACTACACTCCGTCCTCTGTGTCCATTGTGTGAATGACGCTCCGCTTGGTTTGAGTCTCTCGGTGTAAATAATTGAACTTTTTTCCTCCGAACGCCTCCGTTCTCCGCTGACCGGAACAAATCCGCACTTTGATAAAAACCCAACGCATTGTTGGTCGAAGTGTGGATTTCTAGATTTTGAAGGAAATAGAAAAACAAAGGTGACAGAAGGTCAAAGTAAATGTATCGCGCAACAGAACTGTCTGCTCAAGAAAAGGCATAAATGGACACACACCTGACTTTATGAACAATGCCAGTGGCTCTCAAACTGTGGTCCGTGGACCGTAAGTGGTACTTGAAGCAACCCTGGTAAAATGTAACATTTCACTTCATCTATTATTATTAATTATAAATAAATTATCATGTAGACGCTGCAATTTTCATTGAGGAAAACGTGCACGTTTTTCAGTGATTTGTTCTCGCAGGTGAGGCTGTATTTCGATGTTTTATGACACTTGGTTCACGCAGTTTGAGAACCACTGCTTCATACTAATTACGGCACTCGGCACTCATGCAGCAAAACTGTCTCTACGCTGGAAGCTGCAGCAAACCGCTTCCAAACACCGGAACGTCCACAAAATTCACGTCAAATCCTCAGCGTCCTCAGCAGTATAAAGAAGGCACAAGGGGGCGGTATAAGCCACATCGGACCCGTGGATTTCCGCTACGGCAGCGTGATAGTCTCCTCGCTAACAGGCACAGGGCCTCTTCATGTCCTCGGCGCCCTCCTCGGCCCCCTTTCCCTCCTCCAGGTCAGCCATGTCCAGGTAGTCGTCCAGGGACCCCAGCAGCTTGGCCACGTCTCTCTTGTGAGCCTGCAGCACCAGCTCGGTCAGACGAGTGAAGGACTGGAGGAGGCAGCAAGTAATACACACAAATAATGGGGTGTTTTTTTTTAAATGTTCTGGTGAGTTTCCAAAGAATTTCGTGCACATTTCAAAAGTCTCCTGCACCCTGTGTCCTACCTCAGTGATGTTACTGCAGGTGGAGGCGCTGGTCTCAAAAAAGTCCATCCCGTAGCTTTGAGCGAGCTGGAAAACACAGTTGCACGCACGTTTGTTTGGAGTTTCGAGTGATTCAGACGACAAAACTAAATGAATGGTGGTTTTCATTGAAGTGAGCGTTTACTTCAATGATGTTGGAACTACGATATTTACACACTATTTACTCATTATTTGCTGAGCACGCACAGCTTCATAGACTTTTAACACCAATGGTGAATAAATTGCTTAAAGATATGGTTAAGATAAACAGTTCAAGGCTATTTAAGAGATTTTAAATTAATTATCCGGCAACCCATTATTAATTTAATCATTATTTTCCCTCAGAATTTCTAGAGAAATGATGTTATCAAGTCCTAAAATCCATTATAGTAACCGTTCATTTTTTAAGATATGAAGATGGGGGATTTTTACTTTCCCTTAAACTTCTCTTTATTCTGCGTGAGTTATTGTGCTTAACCCCTGAATTGATGACTGAGTAAACAGTAAACATTCAGGCAAACAGTTCAGGGCAATTTAAGGCACTTAATAAGGCCTTAGGATACCATGTAGGAAATAGTAATTCCTAGAAAAGTTGTGATCTTTCGTTTTTTATTTCCCTTAAAATAATTTTATACAGATTTCCCCCAGAATGCATCCTGATATATTTGCTTTCTTAAGTAAATTTGGCCATTTCATTAGAATTTAAAAGGAAAAACCAAGCACTTATGAAGACTTGATGGTTTTACAGGTGAAGATTCCTATCATCACCCTCATGTCTTTGCACACACACACACACACACACACACACCTTGCTTCCGTGTTCCTTCGTCACCTGCCTCCTCTCCTCCTCGTCAGACTTGTTTCCCACGAGGATTCTCTGCACTTCATCGAGGGCATACTGAACAACAAAATACAAGACAGGCAGGAGGATGAGGAGGAAGACGAACACTACACGGGTCATTAAGAACGATGAGGAACACGGAGACAAAGACAGGATGGGTGAGAAAAGGTCCTTGTCTTACTTCATCCACGTCGCTCGTCCACTTCACTATGTGCTGAAAGGATGGTTCGTTTGTGACGTCGTAAACAAGGATGATGCCCTGGGTGAGAACAGAAGGAAAACGTGGAAAGGGGCGGGATTTAGCAGCGTGGCAGTTTAAAGGTCGAATGAATAAATGTTGTCTTAGCCCGTCACCTGGGCCCGTCGGTAGTACTGTTTGGTGATGGTCTGATAACGTTCCTGTCCAGCCGTGTCCCTGCAGAGGAGCCACAAAGACAACGTCAGCAAAACAGGATCACCCAGCATCCACATCAGTACAAAGAACTCCTCTCACGATATGATAACATGTAAATAATCCTCCTACCATATCTGCACTCGAACCTTGACGCCATCGATTTCTAGCGTTTTCATTTTAAAATCGACACCTAGAGAGGAAAAGGAAAGCTCAGATTACATCAGAAGAAGAAGAAAACTAAAAAACAAAAACAAAAAAACAACTGACATGATCATCAATCTGATCGGCATTTGACAGAAACGTTTTAAGAAGACATTAATCATTGCTGATGTGAGTAGACTGCTTTGTTGTCTAGAAAACACAGATTTAATAAACGACTGAGCAATTCATAGAATAATAATCAGCAAATTGACAGATATTATCATTAAATTGAACAGAAACCCAGAAATCTCACTAACAGATGACAACAAAAACCCCCAAAAAACTCATCTCAGTCCCTGTCCTGTCTTGTGCACAAGAATGAGGAAAAAAATGAATTTAACTCTTGTTGAAATAATTCAGTAAAAAGCTGTCCAACTCTCTTCGAACAATCTACATATTTTGGCATTTTATTGTTTGGCTGGTGTGTTCTTCAGTAACATTATGCAAAAATAATTCAGTGAACAGGTGTGACTGTTCAAACATTCTGCCAGTGCCTCCCTCTTCCCTCAGTTTACACACCTTGACTCATTTAAGATGCAGATGGAAGCCTAATATTTCCCATTATCTTCAATACCAAAAGCTCTGAGGTCCAATAGGGATTAGCTGGGCCACTTTTTCCCCATAATGAGGCCTGAATTCCTTTAACTAAGCTTTATAGCAGGAAAAGGAAAGGCAGTGTTTCCTGAGACTCAACTACAGAGCTTTTCATATTATACTTTCACTGTGGGTAAAGAGATCCAACGTCTAACAATGATGACTCTCTAATGGCCCGAATAATAAACTGATCATCGTACAAGTGTGGTCGAAAAGGACAGAAAAGTGAAAGGAAGTAAAAACAAGTTTGATGAGAGAAAATGGTGCATATTCATTTGCACTGTGTGTTGACTGCTTTCCCAGCCAGTTTATCCTGAGGCAGATCCTGCTTCGGAACAGGCCTGCACACTCTGACTAAAACAAACTTAAACTAAAGTGAACTGGTCATTCAGGGAGAGGTTACAGCCGTTTAATACCCACAATTCATTGTTTGATCCCGGCCACTAACGACAGACCGGGCACCTGGGCATCAGGCTGACTTACCGATGGTGGAAACGTGTGTAGCATCAAACTCGGTGTCCGTGAACCTCCGCAGCATGCTGGTCTTCCCCACGCCGGAGTCCCCGAGCATCAGCAGCCGGAACAGAACGTCGTACTGCTTGGCCATGATCCCCGCTCCAAACCATCAGAGAGGAGGCAGCATGGCTCCAACATCAGCTGGATGTTCGACGTCCACAGTCACCGCGAGCCCGTGCTGCCTTCACGGCCCGTGGGAAACTAGCACTCCTCAGCTCTACGTTTGGAGTTTTTCAGTTAACCCCTTGTGCACCTTCAAACAAACGAGCTGGAAGATGAGTACACCTTAAGGTTTTTTAAAGGATTTTCAATTACATCCAACGGGCATTATCACTTCATTAGTAACCAATCACCGAGTTCACCACATCGAAACGGCATTTTAAAAAATTCTACATGGATTAAAAAAAATGAAACAAATTAATTGGTGTGATTTTATGCAGATATGCAACTTGATAAATTCTGTATTTTTTGGAAATTCTGGCCGCCAGAATGTAAACATGGACACGTTGGTGCTTACAATTACAATGTCAAGGCTTGTTATAGTGGACTTTATATTTGTTTTATCCAAACTTCGGCTGTTTAAGTAGACAATTATTCAGATTACTAATGTGGAAAGGTCCATTAAGTGCATATTAAATCCTCCAAATGCCCCGGAATAAGAAGCTGCACAGAAAACAGTGGATCATCCAGCAACTAATGTTTCTTGTATCTTATTTTACTCCGCGCCCTCCCTCTGTATACCCAGGAAGTGAAATCCCTTGACTGCTACATTAACGCCTCGTACCTTACTGACATCTGCTGGTGACTATGAGAACTACAGCCCAACGAAAATTTCCCCGCTGACATTTATTAATGTAGCTCAATTGATTTACTACAAAATAACCGAGTTTTGATCTCTATTTCAGATTTCTTTTTGTAAGATAATCATAAGAAATTACTTCTACTGCTAATCTATTCACTCGGATAAAAAAATGGAGTATATATGTTCATAGTCTTATGTACAACTGACAACTGTTAAAAAAATAACAAATGTATCCCAAAAGGATAAAATAGTTTTATTTATAGTTCCATAATAAAGGTACGCCTTAACTTGCAAGACAATTGGCAGTATGTACAACATACCTGTAATTTCCATGGAATGGAATAAACAAATATCGATTACGTACACACTAATTTACCTCTGCAAAAAGGAAAAAAAGGAGAGAAATGTTCCCAGCACAGGCAAATATTTCTAGGGAAGGCTTTCCTTTACAGATCTGACACCATTTAAGAATATACAGTGTTATGTACTACACACTGAAATTGACTTCCATCAAGAAAAATAAAATATAACTGCCATCTGACTGCGTTATGTAACATTCAGTATCCAATTGGGGATCATTTTCTTGCACCCACATTTAATCAGATAATAACAGTAGAAAATTTATGGTTTAACCTGTGAGCAATGCACTAAAACATCAGGTCATCATCTTTTTAAATTTTCTGAAAATTGCCAATCCCAACAACAAGGGGCTAAAAAAACCCATTTAAATAGAAGGAGTCAATTGATTACACAAACGTTTCAAATACAAAAGAACTTAAGCGATCTACACTGAATAAGGAGGGCATCTTGCGTGGCAGATTTTTTTTTCTCACAATCATTTCTGGAAAAGTATGAATATTACAAATGGTTAACTATTTCTAAAGGACCATTTCTAGAATAGTCTCTCGACTATTCAAACAGAAGTTGTCCGAAACAAGCAAAGGAAAAGAAATCAGGTCATTTACTTTACGAGAGATTTATACCATGTCACCTCCACTTCTGATTATAAATGATTATTATGAGGTTCAAATCCTTCAAAACTGCAGAGCTGCCTTATTTGGGGGAGGGGTGGGGTCTTCAGAGATGTTGCTGGGTCACAGAAGGAGTGAGAGGACATTTGCCAGGAAAGGGGAAGCGGTCTATACATAGTAGCACCTCTCTCACATATTCTCCACCTTGGGTCCTTGACTAACGCGTGGACAGGTAAGAGGAGTCGAGGCTAGTGGGCACAACAGTCTGTTTCGAGAGCCAGGGGCACCTCGAGTCTAGCTGGGCTCCACCCGGAGCTTCTTTCTGTTGGGCGGCTCCTCCGGCTCCGATTCGGAGCTGGAGTCGGAGCCGCCGTCGAAGGCAGACACGGCGCTCCCTTTCCGGTTCGTGTACAAGCTGCTGTCCGAAGAGTAGTTTGTCTGGAGCTGATTGTTCCCCTTTGCCTTCTCCAGTGCACGAACTACAGAAGCCATAAGACAGCGAGACAAATCGATGGCACAAAAAACACAGGACTGAGCACCACTTTGAGCCAGGATGTTCAGACAAATGACTAGACACAAGAATACCCTGACATTCGTGTCCCTTCTCTGAAAAGTTACACTTACCTTGCTGCTCCAGAAGTGCATTCTGTTTCTTCAGGTCATCAATGTCTTGCTGGTGAGTGTGGTTTTTTCGCCTCATGAATTGAATGTACTCTGTGGCCTTGTCTAAAATCTGTGCTCGGGAGGCCTGTTTAGACAGATTCTGTCAATGAGGCAACAGCACAGAGTCCATTTTTCGTTTTAGTCAACCGTCATCAACACAGTAATACAAAATGAAATGGTGAATTATTGTATGCTTTTAGACTTTACTATAAAGTAAGGCCGATAACAAAAGCAGTAGACCAGGGGTCAGCAACCTCAGACACACGTGCTAAAATTGGTGAACTATCATTAGACCTACTGTATGTTGTTGTTGTCCTTTGCGAAAGACTTTGCATGCAAACATTTACTTGTAAACCAGCAGTTAGGTAATAAATGCCAAACAGTTCCAGAGCTGATCAGTGGCTGATTTGATGATAATGTCTTCCTGGTTTTAGAAAAGAAAAGCCAGCAAAAAGTGGGCTGTGAAAGTGATTCAACCTCAAATGGACATCCACAGACAATGTGTGGATGGAATCAGCAGGTTCTGTTTACGACGGGAAATTAGCCACGTGAGCATGATTGATTACATAACTCCCATAGCATAATCTAGGTGTGTGAACCAGTCAACATTGACTTTGACCGACTGTAATCTCATCATGGTGTCTACACGATAATGACCGAAAAATAATCTATTTATCACCTTCAACTGACGTTTTGACATGCATGTAAATGCACTAACTTTGACTTCTATTTTGCACTACTTTAGACAAGAGGTCAGCTGTACGAGCAGCGCATCACGAATAAACTGGAATATGCAAAGCACTGCTGACACTGGATGGATTCTGCGACGGTGTGGCTGAATAAATTGACGTCATAAATGGCAGCTGACAGCTAAGGGAGTCATGCTATGGGTGAACATGTTTGGAAAGAGGCAAGCACAGCATCGTTACAGCGAAGACTACACAGCGTTTCCACTTGCTACAGACCTGACGAATTCTACACTCCCTGGAACTTAGTGATGCTGGTCATTCAGATAATCTTTAAACATAAAAAAAATTTGGCCTTTGCACCCTTATTTGATCAATCATTAACTCTTCAGGGGCATGTGGGGAACAATCACTAAATAGACCACCCTCAAAACACAGCTCTGTAAAGGAAATCAGGACCAGGGTGACGGCGGATATCTGTTCTGTCAAGGTAATTGGAGATCCTTCATCATTCATCCATATGATGAGCTGGTGTTCCGATTCAGAGGCTGTAGTCCGTTAGTCATGTTGTCTTTTTTATTTGCCAATACAATCTGTTAACGGGGCTTATCCATTTTTGAATCTGGCACTTCATGTCAAAAGGTTACCGACCACTGGTGATGTTTAAGAATGTGGGGAAACAAAGAGTCCCTACCTTCTCCCCTTGTAATGCAGGCACAGAGTCTCGTAAACTGTGGAAGCTGTCTTTGATGTGGTCCCTGCGTTTGCGCTCCAGCGCATTGTGATGTGCTCTCTTGTCTGCCTGTAAAAAAAAAAAATAGAATCCATAATATCAATTCTTTAAAGTGCATGCAGGTAAATTACACGAAATTGCACAAAAAACAAAAGGCCAAATGAAACATAATAATGTACCTGACCTAACTTAGATGCGAGACATGGAGCAACTTAAAGCTGCAATCTCAAGCTTTTCAAGTGACAAATCGATACGACCTCCTACAGGATCCTTGTGACCATGTGATAAAATCTTACTTGTATTGTTTTTCTTTCCACAAAATTGCACTGCAGTTGTTCATTATAAGGATCGAATTGTTTTTTTTTTATAATCACCACTGTGAATGAAGACTTGTCAGTGGAGGTGGGAGTAACATACCTTGTCTGTCATAAAACCAGTCTAACCATTGGCCTCATTTAGATGCCTGTGCTGTGATAACAACACCTCGAGAGAACACAGTAGCACTGACTGTTCCGCCAGGCAGCCAGACGGCACAGGTAGCTCCACGTTAACAAATTATAAATAAACCAAATCAACAAATGAATTAGCCTTGTCCATTTGACAACATCACCAATCACGTGCATCAATATTACATCCACAAATATACCAGATATTCTGCTCACTTCAATTTTGGGCTTAGAACCCTCGAAAAAACTTCCTGCATTCACAAAGAGAGAGAGTACAGTAATGTTTCGTGTCGCAAAGCAAAATAATGATCAACCTGAGTATTACAACATGTTGGTTAAAAGCCTTGCAACTTTTTTTTTTTTATCAATTACATCACTCAGTATGGACTTGAAAATGTACTTCACAAAGGAAATTTCCCAATTATATGGCACAATAGAACACACAGTGCCACATCTAGTGCAGTCTGAGGTACATCATCCATCATCTATACCTCTTATCGGTGTCTGTTGATATTCATTATGATCGTAAAAAAACAGTGGACTTGGCTCAGGCTTGAGTTTTCAGCTTCCAAACCATGAGCCAAGCTTTGCTTAAACAGAAAGAGAAAGATGTTCTATAATCGAAAGTACAGACGTGTCATTACAATTTCCTGATCTGGGACTTAAATGACGATAATGACATAATCCTTGTCATGTGGCGAAATTATCGTGATAGTTTAAAAACAACAACAACAACATACAATTCTTGCTTTTGAGGCGGCTCTCAGCTTTATCGCTCAGAATCACCAGAAGAAAGAATGAGATATCTTTCACTACAGCTTCACCACTGTATGCATCACTGAGCCAATATGGCCACACAACATGAAGCTCTGAACCAAAGCTGGCTTTATCAAATGGGGGAGGGGAATCCACTCTGACAGATATGAGTACACAGATACAAGATCTGACGTGCATAATCAGACAAAACAAACCAGATTTATACGCGACCACATGACTGCAGCGATCTTTTTGACGAGGATCCATGTTTGTTGTTGCATTTGACACAGACGTTTCGAGAGCTGTGCAAATTCTTGTTGGGGCATTTTCGGGAGACCAAACATGCACGAACGTGCAAGAAATCTGTCCTGGGTGCAACTAAACGACACACATTTGACAGTAGAGGTTAAACCAAACCAGAAGGAATGGAGACTATTATCTGAGCGGTCTGCTAAATATAGCAAGGACGCGTTTAGTCTGGCGTGATTGGATTATGTTATCCGTAAATAATCCGTTTCTTTGCATCAATGCTACCCAAATAAACGAACATCAACGTAAGATTCATGCTGCATCAATCGTTAAAACAAGCAACGGTAAAATGGGGTAACGCGGAAACAGCCACAGCCTCCGCGTTCACAGATCCGATGAGCTGACCTTGTCAACAGACAATTCCCGATTGTCGCATCGCGTTCTCGATGTTGACAGCGTCGACGTTGGACGACTATGCCGTTAATTTATCTGTTCGTTTTGATCAGATCAGCATCGAATATCGGACCGAACGCTGTTTATTTTGGGGTGGGTTGTTGCCCTTCGCTGTCCCAAAGGAGCAATCAATGTAGAACAGCCGTTAAGCCAACAAACAACGTCAAACAAACGGGAAAATACGACGTACGAGTTTAACTTCAAGTCCACAGATGTAAAATAACGTAATAGTTTATCTGTAAATCTGCTTTAAACCCCCAAATGGTGCCAAACAGCCCCCGTTGGTGAGCTACTTGGCTCGGCTAGCTCGGGTTGGCAGAAATATTAAAGTTGCCGTTTGGCTAACTTGAAACCAGCTAGCGTCTTCTCCGAAAAACCCCCCAAAAACAAACCAAAAACTAGACCACATACATCGCTGTCGACTTCGATGTCATCGTTTTCGCTCATTCTTCGGTAACGACTATGAGAAAAAATAAGGAAGCAGTTGTCAAAACAAAGTGCAGCGACGACAGGAGGCAAAAATAAAGCGTAGCACGGAGCTCTGTTAGCTACAGCGAAGACATGACGAGCAACGGCTTGGCTACACGTGATTCGCCTACACATGGACAGGAAAACACGGACCGCGCATGCGCGTCACCGCAAAGCACTGTGGGTAACACCAAGATGAGTTCAATCGAGGGCAAATGGACTTGATAGAAGACACTTGAAGACGTTTAGCCTCTCATCCAAGAGGCTTCTTCAGTCCTAGCTAACTGGTGGGGAGTCTGAGGTGTATAACCTTTGTCACCTGGGGTCAATGTGTGCAGGTGTTCTGTCTCTTGGGAAGGGATGAGAGAACTGGTGGGTGATAGATGGTGTCGCAGCCCTCAACCTCTGTTAAAAGATGGTTTTTCCACTTTTACTTAGATGATTTCCTTAGATCATTCGTCCTCCCTACCCAAGATGTTGTGCTCAAAAGACTATGTTGTCTTTCAGATGTTGTCAGAGTTCTGCGTCTGTTTCCTCATGCATTGGCTCTCCTGCGTTGAGCCATGTGTTTGTTTGGTGGCTGGCTCCACATTTTTCACTGTTTCTTCTGTCCTTCTTTTCTTCACCACAGGCAGAGTTGTTATTCATCCTGGATCTTGTGGCTGTTTTCACAAAGGTCCAGTCGGAGTATCCGCAAGCTTTGAGTGCATCCCTCAGGTGTCTGTGCTCCTTCTCTTGGCCATGGGCACTTGTTGGTATATTGTCAGCTCTGTTCTGCAGGGTCTTTATAAGTCCTAGCTTGTGTTCCAGTGGGTGGTGAGAGTCATAGCTTAGGTATTGGTCTGTGTGTGTGTGTGTGGGTTTTCTGTATATTCTTCTGTCCTCTTTGATGTGTACATCAGAGTCTCAATTAAACTCTTCTTGGATAACCGTGACCTCGATTACTGAGAACCATCACGTACAGTACGTACGTGCTTATCCGAAAACAACAATCTGTTGCACCCACAGAGGTTTAGAATGGTTGTCCTGACAGTTGCATCTCAGCTCGAGAACTTAAATGTTTTTACTCCGTGAGAGCCTAATGTTGACATTTGGAACCTTATAAACAACATAAATAAAACAAGAATTCATCATTTTACCGTGCACTATTTAGGCTCAAATGCCCAAAACTTAACATTCGATATTTAATGCCAGATATTTCTACTAACACTCCAGGCACGCAGGACTCTGTGGTAGGAAGCCTGCAGGAAAAACTCTCCTGGTTTCTGGTTTTCCACAACAATAGCTAGGCACTTCGCCCAGTATATGATTATGAGGACAGATGGTGGCCTCTCTCTCTTTGGCTGCCCTCCCCCACTCACCATCTACGGCTACACACACTTCCCTTTTAATGGACCTTTAAACTGCTTCAGCATGAAGCTCATCGCTGCTTATAAACCTACAGCACTTCATCTGTGTGTTCCATGTGAAAGAACCTAAGAAAAACAGTCCTTCAAGATAACAAACCCTAATTTAGGAAGACTTTCATACATATGTAATTATGAAGTTATTTTGTGCTTTTTTTTAATGAAGTTTGTTCATTTATTACTGGGTTACTAAAGCACAAAAGCCAGTTAATTTGCTCCAAAATCCTCTGACTTATCCTCAACTGTTGGGAAGCACACAACAATATTCTATGGCCTACATTTCACTCAGGGAACTTTGTTGTTTACAATTAATGAGGGAAAAAAATCATTTTCAGATCATATTTAACATATATCATTTGTCTATTAAACAGCCATGTATATTCAAAAAAAAAATATGTGAAACCGGCTGAAACCCATTTTGTCAGTTTGATTTCTTACTAATTCGTCATTACTCACCTTAGCATAGGGAGATTAAAGTTGAATTGTAACCTCACCTAAGATATAACACAGGTTTATCACAATATATCATAACTATACTACTTGATCGACCCAACCATCCATCAATGGTAGATATGATACACACAAGTTATTACACGTCATGTTTTGAGATATTACAACACTACGACAAGTTACACCGAACGTGTTGTTGTGAATCTGCGTACTTAACGGAGTGCGTCAGTGCCACTCTGATACTTCTGTTAACGATTCCAGCGGAGCAATGCAGCACACATGCAGCTTTTTAATTTACTTCCAACATACTTTTAGAGATTAAAGCAAAACAACATGTCAGTCTTCTCAAAAGAGTGACAAGCATCTCAAGGAGCAGAGGCCCTTTACTGCGTCAACAACCAGGACGTTTGCATGCACAAGTTAGGCAACGTGAATGCAGGCCCCTCCTTTGTACAGCGACAATTACTTTCTGTCCACTTAATCAGGCCAAGCGTTGCTAGACTTGGCATTCCCACGGTCCCTTGAAAGAGATTTCTGAAATCCAAGTAAACACAGCAGTATTTCAGTGGATATCTGTTTTGCGTATTGGTAATGGGCCTTGTCTTTACATTATTTGTGAGTGATCTCCCCAAAATGTTCCTGGGTAGCCCGTATTAACAACAAACTTGTGACATGTGACAGAATGGGGAGGGGAAACAGGGTGAAAAGGGGGTTTGAGAAAAAAGAATGTGAAGAGAGTCGGGGAACTTAGTGTGAGAGGATACGCAAGCCCTCGACACCGAGGCAGCAGAGTCAGGTCTCAAATGAAGGTAAGATATACTACGTATTTTTTATTTTTCTTTACCTATAGTCCCATCATCTCCTCTGCACAATTTTCCCGTGTATATAAATACAAAATTGTCTACCAAGATGATGTATTTTTATTGAATAATGATGATGTAGCCCTATAGACGTCTATCTGGATCTGTCAGTTAGAAGCCACATAAGGCAGTAGTTACATATTATAGTGTTTGTATATAGTATTTTACAGTATGAGCGTGAAATGTTACTGATGCTCAAATAGAACGGAGGTCCAGAGTGTAAACACCCGACATTAATTCTAAATAATTACTAATTGCAATTGTTTTATGTTTGGATATTTCACCACAAGTGTTTCGGATACAGTTTCCAAAAGAAATCACCCTAGAAAAACAAAAGTGATGAAAAAAAAAAGATTATTTTTTTTAATCCTAGCATTAACTAACATCACATTAGTGTTTGGAGTTTGTACCTGTAATCCCTAATGTGTGGTTATAAGCAGCATGTAGAATCAGCTTCACCCAGCAAAGGGGATGTTTGGAACCAGAGCATTATTTATGAACCTACATGAAACAGTCAACCTCGAGCTCCAGTAATCAATATATCTGATCGAAAGGTTGAATCAAAAGGACTTGCTTTCTCTCACTGTAAAAACAGACACTGTTACCGCGGAAACTGTCTAAACTTGACAGAAAGCAAACTCAAAGTTGAGTGAAGCAAAGGTAAAAATGAAGTCTGTGTCAAAATAAAGGCCCATTGAAGAATATCTGACTGACTCCATGTATTTGCTTTGTGTAGGTGAGAGCCACGGCACACGTCGAGGAGTGCAACCATGAACGAGACAGACGGGCTCCACGTAGGAGCATCTCCCTCCTACGGCGGAGGAAACGTCTCCGTCAATGGGAGCTCGGTTTCCGACTTCGTTGGAAACAAAGTCATCGACGGCCTCACCATTGTGATCCTCTTTATCACTATGATTTCCCTCGGCTGCACAATGCACATTTCCAAAATCAAGAGCCACATCCTCTCGCCAAAGGGAGTGGTCATTGGAATTCTGGCCCAGTTCGGCATCATGCCCCTCACGGCTTTTAGCCTCTCCAAAATCTTACAGCTGGAGCCCATCAAGGCTGTTACGGTGCTCATCTGTGGCTGTTGTCCAGGGGGAAACTTATCAAACCTTTTTTCCCTCGCCCTGAAGGGTGACATGAACCTCAGGTAAAGCCATATTGATGTGCTCATCCCTGCTTTGTTGGAATCTTACAAATGTCTTCAGCAGATGAGCTGTATCAGCACATTTGGCTGCTGCAGTCTGGACAGATTCAAAAACCAGTTCAGAATCCAGCAACACACTCTTACACTCAGCCTGTCATGAGATCTAAGATGAATTTATCCTCCTACACGAACATGTCAGACTAATCAGAGTCTTCTCTCTCTCTCTCTGACACGCTTCCAGCATCTTATTAACCACATGCTCCTCTATTGTGGCTCTTGGTATGATGCCCCTGCTCATCTTCATCTTCTGCCAAGGCTTCACCGGCCTGGAAAGTGCCATCCCATACACTGGCATCCTTCTCGCTCTCTTATTGAGCCTGGTGCCTTGTGGCATTGGCATCATCATTAATTACTACAGACCAAAATATTCACCAATTATTATGAAGGTGAGGAACAGAATTGAAATGCTTCCAGATTTACATTCAAACATGTTATAGGGGCAATAAAATGACGTTGGTGACATGTTTCACTGGACAGGTTGGTCTCAGCATCATACTCATTTCTGCTGGGATCATCGGCGTCGTGTCTGGCATGACATTCGGCTCTGCGATACGGAGCGTCCTCACGTATGAGCTCGTGACTGTGGCTGTGCTGATGCCCTTGATTGGCTACACGGTTGGATATCTTATGTCCTTTGTGTGCAAAATGAGTCCTCAGTAAGTAAAATATTTATCCTTGAACATGAAAACAAGTCATGTATTTCCTGTAGTTTTCAGTTTTTTTCCAACTGAATTATTATATTATTTTTACATTTGTAACTTCTGAAAATCGGCCATTTTGTTTTTAGATGCAGGAGAACCATCTCCATGGAGACGGGCTGTCAGAATGTTCAGCTGTGTGCCACCATACTAAAGGTGGCCTTTCCCCCCGATGTGATTGGACCCATGTTCCTCTTCCCCCTCCTGTACATCATATCACAGTGTTTGATTGTCCTTCTTCTCACCCTGTGCTTCAGATGTTACCAAACATTCAAGCCATCAGCTGAGGGTAAATGTCACAGCTGGGAGGTGAAGGGGTCAAAAATACTCTTCATTTTTTACTCATTTTTAAATCATAACACGCAAGGTTTCATGTTTTCTCATGCAGAAAAGACAACCTACCAGACTGTTGATGGGAAATGAGAGGAAGTAAAACAACCGTAGTTTCAGAGAAGCAGCACGGGGGCAGAAAGCAAACACCGCTGACGTGCACATCAAACCACATCCAAACTCAGCGGAGAGAAACAAAGGGGAACCACGTCCTGAATGCCGAGGATGGAGTCAACCCAAACACAAACAGTCAGCGTCTGACAGAAACACAGCTCCTACTCATCCCTGTCATATACAGAGTGCAACATGTAGATTTTTAAAAAAAAGTACAAAGAACATTCATGTTTGCGTCATGTATTTCTGTACAAATTAAATGATAATAAAGATGATTCAACGTATTCGATATACATAGAGTATGAATATCACAATGTCCTTCCAATCGCTATTCCGCTTTATGCCAGTTTGTGACGCAAATATGCGGAACAAAGACAAACACAATTTGCGCATCTCAAATAATATTTAATCAAAATTAACTTAACGGTAAGTACAGAGGAAAATTAAGTTTACATATATTAAAATGCCATCTTCACAAGAAAATCCATTCCACAGTGCCAAACTCAAGAACATTACAATAAGCTGTACATGTTTTGTTTTTTTTTGTAGTGGAGTCACCTGATCACTTTTACAGTGTCACATGTAACGTGCCTGTGGGAGAACTAAAACTTAAGTGGTAAAGTGAAGCGCTGTGGAAGCATTAAAAAGGAGCCACGGCTGATCAACAGCATTCTGGACAGATAAATTAAACACTCAATTCAATGTTCCTATTTTCCAAGCAGTCCGAATAAATTAACAGTATATAACACATAATATTTTCCATGTATACAAGTAATGTGTAAAGCCACACATTTTAACACGAAGCAGTGGAGGCATTTAACTGACATTCATTTTGAAAAGTCCTTATTTTACATTTTATAGATGCCTGTGCATAGAAGTGGAAAGCTAAGGCCATTGGGGGCACTGTCAGTATGAAGAGGAGAGTACATTTGGAGCTACAACTCTTCAGAAGGGATGAAAAAGTGAAAGTAATAAGTCACTAAAATTGAATAGACTGTATGGGCGCTCCATCTTCCAAAAAAACACTACCTTTGGATGGAGAAGCAGCCTTATAGATATAGCCTTAAACGTGGAGTGAGTTATGATTAATAACTTTTAATTAATGACTAAAGCAGTCAAAGCAAATGAGTGAATTACCAGGCCTTCATGCACCTGCGGTGTGATAAACGTACAGTAAGCAAGAAATGATTACCTCTCAAGATGAGATTACAGCTCAGCTCATCGTAGATAAATATATCAATCATTTTTTAACAGCCATTATTAAGACACATTCCGCCAGAGCTGTCTGTCCTGTTCATCTTCAAACTAATTCAGTGGTTAAAAGAACAAATAAGTGTGTCAGACAGTAGACATACATCGTGTAGGAACTCCTATAAAATTCTAAGTAGCTATGTACAGTACATGTTTGTTCCTTATCTCTTCCTGTTTGGGATAGAGGAACTATTCGGAGTCAGCCACAGCGTCACTCCACGCCTCTTCGGTTGGGCTTGTCTGTGTTCACGCATGCTGTAGTGCCAACTCCCAAATGACAGCTCACCGTTACTGGCCAGCAATGCTGTGGTCTCAGGTAAGTTCAAAGGCTGCAGCGTGTTTCAGGCCTCCTTCAGTAATGGCATATCTGTATAGCAAAGACAAAACATCAGCATCATCTCAAGAAAAGCATTTTAAACAAAAAATGGAAGTGCACCTAAAGACAGTTTTACCATCAGAGTAGTTCATCTCAGAGTCCAACAGGGGCAAGCCGTTGTGGTCACTGCCTGCAGAAGACCTACTTTGTGAGGATAGAGGAGCTGCAGCACCGGCATGCTCCAGAACCCAATGTGAGGATGAAGGTGAGGGTGAGGAGGAGGATGAAGATGGTTCAGGGTGGACCACAGCCATTTCTGAATGCTGCTGCTGCTGCTGCTTGAGAGAGGAAGGCCTGGAGGGACCATCCTCTGGCCCCGTGGCGTGTTGACCCTCAGACAGTACTATCTGGACACGGGACTCAGAGCTGAGGGCTGAGGCTGAAGCTGGGCCGCCTCCACCGCTCACAGCCTCCTCATACGAGGGGAGGGTCACCTGGACTCCTTCCACCATGATTGAGACCGGCTGGCCGGAAACCCCCTGCTCACGCCTAAAAGAGGGGAACCAGAGGACTATTAGCATTTTAAGGCTAGTCATCTCCAAGTATCTAGTTGGCTTCAGTCATGAGCTTCATGAGCAGACGAAGGCATTAAGAATACAGTTATCATTTCACATATACCCTCACCTATGGAAAGTCTTGAGTTTTGGCTGCAACAGCACAAACAATACCACCAGGAGCAGGATGAGGGCAACAGAACTGGCTGTGGACGCCACTATGGACAAGGCAGGCATTCCCAGGGGTAATGTTGGATCCTTGTCTGTGAGAGGGACAAACTATTAAAAAATAGTTGGTTTCTCTTCACGGGGGCAAAAGTATAGTAATATCAATTCAAGACAAGTTTATTTCCATAGCCCGATATCACATATGACGTCTTAAAGGGCTTAACAGACCCACCACATGGCGGTTCCCGACGCAGCCCAAGGCTATCTACGAAGACAAGGAAAAACTCCCAAATAAGCCTTCGTATGAATGGGGAAAAAATTAAGAAAACTCAGGAGAGGCAACTCTATGAGAGATTCCCTCTCCTCAAATGGCCAGATGTGCAATAGGAACCGCATGTGAGGTGCAGTTATGGCTTAGAAATTCAATAACAACGTGGGAAAATAATGTGAAAACAACACCTGGTTTAGTGAAGAGTCTCAAGTCCACATGGATGTGGTCAATATTATTCTGATGAATCAAATAAGCCAACTAATCAACTTCACCTTGTTCCATGATGCAGCTGATTTGCATAAGGCCATCCCACTCTCCATACTGACACGTAAGGTATTTGTAGTCTCCCTTTAGAATAAAGCCTTCATCGCAGAAATATTCAATCACAGTGCCATGAGAAAGCCTTCCGCATGGGGATGGATGGCAGGTGTAGCCACCGTTCTCTGGCTGATATGGAGGCTGGCATACTGTATGTGGAAAAATCAAAGGGACAAAGGAAATAAATATCGATATCCCTGTAGTTGTGTTGATCTTCTGCCGAGTAATAAATACAGATTGTGCTTCACGGTTCATCTTTACCATCACTACGTATGCAGCGAGGCGGTTCAGAGGACCAATGTCCCAATGTGGTGCAGGTGAGGATGCCAGGTCCATCTGGAAGGTAACCAGGGTCACAGCTGTACAGCAGTACTGTGCCAACAGGGAACGAGCCCCTGTTGGTCTCCGTCAGATTAGTTGTTCCATGCTGCACCATGAAGGGTCTTACACAACCTTAAAAATGGATGATATTCACAAACTAAATTGGTGTTTTCAGTACCACAGTTTGCATATTCTGGTTGTTCAAATGCAATGATTTAATATTACAGATTATATTTAGACAGAAGTGGAATTTCTTACCCCCGCTGCGTATGCAGTGAGGTGGTTCAGAGGACCAGCGTCCCAGTGGGGTGCAGGTGAGGATGCTGGGTCCATCTGGCAGGTAACCAGGGTCACAGCTGTACTGCAGCACTGTGCCCACAGGGAACAGACCACTGTTGGTTTCTGTGAGATTTACCCAGCTGTTCTGAACCATGTACGGCCTCACACATCCTGGGGAGAAAAGACACAGACTTTCGGATAAACTGCCACACAGGCTACAAATATTTTCAGCCCGCTTTGACTTTGAGTCATGTTTCCTAATACTGCCAACAGAATTACAGCAGTTGAGTGATCTCTAGTAACCATCGAAAGAAGTTTTGCAACACATCCAGGAGGTAGACGCAATAACATGAACCTCTACAACCCCTGCCCCCTCTCTTTCAAACTGCCTACAGAGGTCAACAAACAGTTGATAACATCCAAATATCCCTCACTGTCCTTTGTGTTCAAACCTGTATCCTTGGTCTGGTTTTTGATAGTCATCTTCTGAACAATGAGCTTTTCTCTTTTTCTACCCTTCAAATAATTTCAGTGTACAAAAATCAGCTGCCCTTGTGACATTCACAAATAACACTGGCTCTCCATTCAGGTACGTACGAACTATAAAATCTTTGCTCATATATATACGTAATTATAATAAATGATTAGAGGCATCAAGATCAACGGCTATATATTTTGTGTGCATTTTCAGGAATCAGTAAGTCGTCCATCAATGCTCTTTATGAACCATGAACCTTTGGCAAACCACACTGACTACATTTTTTTTCTACTTCCATACACAGAATCAAGAATCTTACCTGACCCTTGACTGGGGGATATGACAGTCAGTAACAGCAGCAGGGGAAAGGACCATTGGGTATCTGAGGCCCCAAAGGAATTTGATATTGACACAATCATTCCATTGCACATCTTCCCCTGCAGAGTCAACTGAACCTGAGAGGAGGAGGAATTGGTTTAATTACACTGTTATACATAATGCATGAATAAAAATCAGTCCCCCATAGCTTTGGCCATATGCTGACACCTGCCTGGTGCAGGTATTCTGCAGAGCCTGGACCGCTGCCAGTGAAGTGGGCGTGATTATGGAACCGTCATAAAATGACTGGGAAAACAACCAGGGAAATGACGACGAAAGCAGTTTAATTAGCAGGCCGAAATAATTTGAATGCAGCTAAACATTAAACTCGGTCATCGGTTGATGGCATATGAATGGAACCTCATCAACATCTCTGAAATATAACTGATTCTAAATGGTGCTGGTCAGCTCTAAGCAGCCACACGCCCATTTTCAGCGCGTCCCTGTTGGGACAACTAAGTAATACTAACGACAGTAAAACGACCAAAATAAAAGACACGAAGTTTCAAAATACAGACCATAACCCACGACAATAATCGACCATAACCCACTACGACCGAATTCCGGACATAATTGCGGAAAATGAAACTCATCTCACCTAGCTGTCATTGTTTGCTAGCTTTTAGCCTTGTTAGCTTACTAAATGCCATTTAGTAGCTCGTTGTCACCTACCACAGAAATGCCGCCTCGAATCCTCCAACAGCCCTCGCTCACAATAAAGACATTTATTAAGAATCCAACTATGCCGGCTAAAGTGAAGATTTTTGCCAGCGGACCATTCTAAAAATGCGGATATGGCTACTACAGCGACCTGCTAGCTTGTTGACGGCTACGCTAGCTAGCTGCACTGGTTGGAGCACCAGCTGAGCAGGCTCATTTCGTAGAGACAACATCCGGGAAAGTTAGCGTCCATAGTTACCAAAGGAGCAAGAAAAAGCTCCTTGAACTTTGCGATTCTACTTATTTTATCTTTGGGATATTTTTCGTTACATTATGGAGATAATCAAGGGTAATTTAGATGATATTTCCCGGCCTGCGTCGAGTGAGCAAATTGGTAACCGTGTGTCGAGTGTGTTATTACCCCACAATGACAGAATTACTCCCTCTGCTCCATTTAGCCTCGTTGTTTTGACCAACGATGCTACCGATATTAAGGTAATTAATTCATATAATAGGATACACTGACAATACACAACTGAAAACGATAGGTTTAACTTCAGAAAAACATTTCTTTTAGGTCGAGAAAAGCTTTGATGAGAATATTGACAAAGGTGAGTATGCGGTATGGACCAATAAGGGTTTAAATGTTAAATACTGAAATGGCCAATGTTTGTATATGGTATATCAAATTTACTAGGATGCATTCTGGGTGAATCTGCATCAAATGATGCCCAACGCATCTATTAAATGTAAAACTATGGAATTTTTAATTTCCCTTAAAATTCTCTCCAGATCATTTTATACAGAACTGCCCAAAATGCATCCAAACACTTTTGGTCTCTTTGGAAACTTTGGGACATCTACCCTATATGTGCATTTTCAGGTCGCAGTCATACTGATGTCAAAGATGTAGCGGAAGATTCTAAACTGCACGGAGCCATTGAGGAAATGAGAAGACTCGATGAGATTCTTTCTGCCAAGATCTGTAAAGAAAAAGAAGTCAAGCGTCAGGGGAAGGAACTTAAAGCGAAGCTCTGGCATGAGCTACAGGTACATACATGCTTGTCTTTTATGTATACGTTGCCAGTTCATTATACCACTTATTCACTTTGGATGTCTACAATTTTGGTCAACATGTATTTACAGCAAAACAAGTCTGATGGTCGCTCTGAATGTGCTCATGAGGCTGTTAACACAAGGCTGTTTTTGGCACTGGAAGCACACAGTGGTGGTAAGTGCATTAGCCCGTGGTTCTCAAAGTCCGATACACCACCTCAGTTTCATTAGAGCAACGGAAGAAATACATTTTCTCTGTGACTTTCCTTGAAGTCGCTGGCTTGTTGATGAGGCTTTAGTTGTTATGTTTGACATAATCAACAATCAATGTACTACAGTATGGATATCAGCAACCGTTTCACAACACATGTTACAATGAGGCACCAGAAAATCATATCAAATCCAATGTCTTTTCCTTTTATTCGAAGGCCCTGAGGAGGAGGGTGACTCTGCACCGGTGTTTCAAACTCAGTTTCTTAATCTTGAAGATGACAGAAACAGCTGGGACACGGAGCAAAGTGAGTAATCAAAGATTGTGCTCTGAGGACCAAGCACATGATGGCGCCATGTGCTCAGGATACTTACAACTACTGTTTTTCCACTTGTGCTTAGACTCTTACAGGCAGTGCCAAAATTCTGACATTACTGCAATTTTCCAGCTTTGAATGAACAGTTTACCATATTGCTCGCAAACAATCACCTGATCAAAGTCTCCCAGTTTAGGATGAAAAAAAAAATCTTTTTACTTCAGTCACATGTATGTGTGTATACTTTTCTCTGTTTCATGGCCAGTTGGGTTTGCTCCAGACAAATTGATGATGTGCATGAGATGATACTGATATAAATTAATTAATAAACCATGTTTTGTATCAGAGCTTTGACATGTATATCATCATATTTTCCTGCAAGAATCTAAAGCTTGACTTCTCTGGTAGGTGCACAGAAGCCAAACGGACCACTAGAATCTTTTGAATTAGGCCAGGATGGGACTGAACAAGAGCAAACTGAAGGCAGCCACTGTGACGCTTTGAAAGGCAAGAAAAAACAAAAGGACTTTGTAAAGAGGAACATTGAGGTATGTGATTGTTCACATTGGGCCAAATGCAATGTCAGGATATATCACATGGCTGAGCAAGTCTCTTGTCTGTTTGCTGTTCCAGGGAGGAAAATATCTACCTCAGTTCATGAAAAAGACACATCTTAAGCCTACTCAGGGACCATTGAAAAGAATCATAATGTCAAGTGAATCATGGATTTAATTGTCTTTCCTAACATTGTGAATTTTAAATAGCTGGCAAGTGGTGAGGGCAACCAACTGCTCATGACCCCGGCAGAGAAAAAGCGTCTGGCTGAGCTCCTCAGAGAAATAGACGAAGGGGAAGAGGACAGTGCCAGAAGCGCAGACAGTGAGGTAGACTGACATGAAACTCTAATGGACAACACATGCCGTATGATGAGTTTCTCTCATTTTCACGTACCTTAATCCCATCATGTGTGGAGGTCTTGTGGGAAGCAGCGTGACAGCAAACGATGCTGTCCACTGCAATTTTTCCGGCATGCGGCTGCTACCAACACTTTGAGTTTGCACTTAACACCCTGTGTAGTCATTATTTTATATGAATGTTTCCATAATCCAGACCTTTACATGTTGGAAATTTTTATTCTTTCAGCAACTGGTTTGTTCAATAACGTTGTTAAATCTGAGAGGGGACAATAACTCAGGCACATGTTGGCCCACGCATCAGCACATAGAGTAACATTGGTCTGATATCCATGTTTTGATGACTGCTTGGCAGCTCAGACAGCCTCTGGGCAGAAGATTCTGAATCTCAAAGCATTTCAAACTACGAACCAGATGTCAGGTGTCACATGCTATTCGCACGGAATGTTGCATGTTATGGGTCCGTTTTATTAATCACCCAATGTGGCGTTTTGTGTGAAATTCAGGGGCCAGGATCCTTTATATAGCTGACTTTAAAGGGCTAAATTTGCAGCAAAACCCATAAAGAGTACAAAGCCAGGAGACTGAGGCCTCTTGTTATACTTTGATGATTCATCAGAGGGACCACCTGGAGCAGTAGACTGTTTCACTGTGCGCTCACCTGCAACATCCAAAGTTCAGCTGTTTTATTTTCTATTTTCATTTGCCTTAATAGCCAATTTGGTCTTTTTGAGGCTAGTTTAAAGTCAGGTGGGATGAAGTCTGGGAAGTGAGAGGGAACACAATGATTGAATCACTTATCTTTCACATAAGGTTCCATTTAGTTTGACCCCGACGACTACATCCGTGGGACAGCTTTCCAGAATTTTTTTTGGCTGTCTGGCTGCTCTATTTATGATGTTTGCCTTGACTTTTAAAACAATACTGCAGAGATTGTGGCGGCAGATACCAATCAAAGGGGAAAGCAGATGCTGATGGGTTTTTGTTTTTTTTACTGGCCAGAGGAAGACTTCCTGTTATTGCAAGGCATCCTTTTATGAATGACCATAAGAACAATATTTATGTCAACAGGATTTTGGCAGCTGTGAGACTGTGACTCTGTGGAATTCGCCAAAAACCACCAGACACATCAGCCACAAACTTCTGTTCACATACTGTACACCAATGCATGAAATGTTATATTGTGAAAACCACCATCAGAAGCAGGTGTCGGAAGTCCACTGTGCTCCGCCTTAACGTAAATATACGGTAAACTTATACCCGATAAACCAGTTTACCACTGCTCCTCCTACATGCTATGCAGAGGCCACAGCAACATCTTCTGCATGTGTGTGACCTTCTTTGGCTTCACAGACTAACGCCGGTTCTGCAAGATTACTCTTCGCTCACCACCGAGCCCTGATAAACTCACCATCCACCCACTGTTTTCCCTTGGATATAATGGGAGTCTCAGAGGGACAGCCACTTACTGTGGAGACAAGGCAATTGTTCAGCTTTTGGTATTTGACTTAATACTTGGCAGACTCTTTGGAGAAGAGTGATCAGCTTCCTGTTGGTCATCCAGAAATGAATACCAAGTGCTATAGTCAGACTTGTACCTCTTCCCCAATTCTGGAATCACAATTTCAAAGTTCTAAACAGGTGGCTAGATAATGTTTATCAGTTCCTGGGATGAAAGTTGCCATAATATGAACTTGGGTCAAGCTCATTGTGTCATCAGATATTTAACTGATGTTTTCCTCCCGGCAGGACATGTGGGCTGTGTCAATCTTGACAGGCCAGGGTTACACCCCAGAGCCGTCTGACCTGGAGCAGCTGATTGACATCGACTCCAAAATTCGCCTACTCTGTCCTGCTGAAGGACTTGATTCGGTGCAAAGTTCCTACACAAACCTCAGCATGTCTCAGGTATGTGCTCATGAGTCCTATAATATAAAAGCTATGCATTTTCCCAGCACGCCATTAAATCATTCAGACTCCATCCAGACCTTCCCTGAGGTCATTAAGGCGTATTACAGTTAGCTCAGGAAAGCATCGATTGCAGCATCTTGTAAAATCTTTTGTTATTGGCCCTCACGGAGTCCCAAATTTCTTCGTAAATGTGAAAAAATAGAAACACGTAGACTGTTGCAATTTGTATCTTAAGGTTACCTCACTGTTTCCAAATGACGGCCAAACTAAAATACCCCTGGCACTTAATTAGTTTCTCATAAACAATGTGAAAAATTGTTAGATCAGGTAGATAGGTAAATGTTATACAATCTTGGATGTAACATTTTATTACTATTTTACCATAATATGCTTACATGATCATTTGCATTTCTTTGGCCCTTTTCAGTGTCAAACCAATGTGGTGTTCAAAAAGGCCACGGTGGGAATATTATGATTTGTTATTTCTTATCTGCACATTGCAAACGTTTTGTCCATTCCGCAAACTGCATATATGTTGTAAAATGTAAAATTAAGTTTTGACCACTGCCACAGCTTTGTTGGCCCTTTTAAACCTATAGTTTGAGTTTAGAGTATGATCTGTACATCATTACCACATCAGTAAGTGGTTTAGACTGTGCAGAACCAACTTAACTGATATTTATAACTATTTTTCCAGGCCTTGGTCCTGGGTTTGGGACTGCTCCTACAAGTGAGCTCAGTGAGTTATCTCAGGACCTTATCTCACTATATTTTCAGAACCAGATGGCAGGCTCATTGTTAGCAAAGACCTCTCAGTGGAAAAAAGATGTTTTTGAAGTCATAAATACTTCACACTGGAGTTTAGTGAAGTGGGGTTGCCCTCTATTGCTGTCACGTTTGGATTTAGACAAAGTAAACTTCAATGATACAATTCCCTTTTTGTAGTACTACATGATGATTGTTGTTTTGTCTTAAATACTTACCCAGGTGGCTGACACGGGTAGTCTCTGGTATTTTTGAACCACTAGCGGTGCTGAAGAGCAAAGTTTTGATCATAATGTCCCCATATTGGTTCTATCTGGTGTTTTTGTAACTTGCACAAGGACAGGACTTACGTAACAGATGTTTTTGGAGACGTTTGATATCCACACTGGCTGCTGGTGAGAGTTATGCACTGTTCATAGTAACGATGTGCCTTTTAAAGTGGAAAAGAAGAAGACAACAAGTTGATGTCCCTTTCTCAAGGAAAAGCCTGTTGAGCCCTCGTAGACCTCAGTGAAAGTAGTAACATTATTTAAGTAGCATTGCAAAGTTATTTAATCCCCCGATCGGTGCTAAAAATTTAGGTAGATGAAGTGAGTGAGAATCCCACTGAGATGCCTGAATGACTATTGTCTTTGTGGCCTTATGGAGGATTACGTATTACTCAAAATAAGTCAGTTTTCCTCTCTGTAATACTCTTATCCCCCAAAAGAGAGGGAGTGGCACTTTGGCCAGCAGTAGAACACAATGATAGTAATGGGCAGCTTGGATGTGTTAAATGTGTTTTTGAAACATGCTCTCCCACTTGCAGCTCCTCCCTTTAATCATTATGGGTAGTTAAATCTAGTTAAAATTACTTTTTTTTTTTCTTTACAAAACTATATTCAGTACATGAGCCGAAAAAGATTGATGAATACCACGCCCAAGGGGCTTCAAAAGTAGATATTTCACCTTTATACGTCACCTTTAGCTATTGTGGCCTACAATAAAGATGGATAAATCTCTCTGAGAGCCAGTCAATCATTCCAGATCAGCAGCCATAAATCTCAAAGGTGGCCAAAAAGTAAGTATGCTTTTGTTTTGCAGATACCTTTCTTCTCAGCAGTAGCTTGTACCAATCAGATTTCCTAACTGAAGCCATTTGGATGGTACTGCGGGGACCTGTTTGTGAGGTGTTTCATTTCAGTGCACACGTAAACGGGAGCATCATATCTCTGTTTCAACACCTCTGAAATGTATTTTTCCTCGTGATGTTAAACCATGACCCAGATTTCCAAGATTGCTGTTGTCTCCTGGGCTTGGACGTCAGATCGATGATCCGTCCCGTTTTACATGGAGAAGGGAAATATTCACCACTCCCTACTGAGTATTTGCTCAGAAAGGATCAGTCAGGACTTGAATCTGTGACTGTAGGTCTTGGCGTTATCCTTTCCAAGTAAGTCATGATTGATAGATGAATACGAGCAGCCGACGGGTTCCTGTGCAATCACCTTTGTATTAGCCTCTCTGGTTAAATGGATCCTGGTTTGAACCCATCAGGGTGGATCCAGTTTGTGGGGCCTGGCACCAGCCTGGGTGCTGCCACAAAGGAGAGTCAGCCCCCCCCAACATAACATAATTACAAGGCGGGTGAAGAGTGCCAGCTCCAGAAAAGGCACAAGACTTTCCCTTTCATTTGGACATTAACATGTGCAGTAATGTACTGTACATGTGAAGACCAGTCGTCCCTCGAGCTTATAGCTGAATAGCTGAATCTTATCATCCACTTGGAACCATGTGTTTTTTATACACAGGTGCACTAGACTGCAAACACTACTCGGCATCAAGTGAAAGGGGAGAGGACAGAGGTGGTCTTCTGGAGACACTGAGTTCTTGACAAACGTGAGATCTTTCGCAATCACACACGTGCACGGCCATTGATCTTTGAAGTACTTTCTCAGTGGGATATGATGCTGCACTGACCGAATGAAGGGTGCATATGTCCGCTCCGTATTTTATAAACCACTTGAGGCTCGGTATTTGCCGAAGCTCTGTATCACTCTTCACGTAGCCATTTCACGACCACGCTGGAGATTCTTTATGGGAAAAAGATGTATACTCTCCCTCTCCCGCTTTGATTTCTGCGAGTGGGTCAAGCCGTCCTACTTGAATGATCTCAACTGGATAGAATCAAAAACACAAACTTTGCACAATGTTTTCCTTGGATACTTAATATTGCACTTTTGACAGCGTTGCTCCTTCTCATTCTTCATTTTTTTTTTCTTCCTTTTTCATGCTTCAGCTGATGTAGCTTTTTTCATCATTAAATACAGCTGTTGGCATGTAGCATTAATGTACAGTACACCCCTCCTACTGTACCAGCGTGTGGTAATGCCTGCACCACCCACAGTTTGAAGCCAAAAGAAGCGATTCTGTCATCAGGGTAACTGCTGCTGGGTTTTTTTTGTGTGTGTTCATTGAAATGTGAGTTTTGAGAGTGTGGTTACAATAAAAGCTCATGCATGGGATTATGGTTTTCGCTCACTGTCCAGCTTTGACTACAGATCATCCCTCCCCTAATCAACACAACTTCATTCTACTGTTTGCATAGTAACTCCAGCTGTGTTGTTGTGTATGTTTTGATGGAAGGCTATGAGGTCACGTAGTCACATCATGTGGTTTCTGATGAGCACCAAAGGTTTAACTATAATGTCGAGCCAGAGACCAGAGTCTTGGGAAGAAAACGCCCTTTTGACCAACACAGTGTGGCCTGCACATGAGAGCTGTGGACTCTAACATGCAAAGCCTTATTTTGTACAAATCAGCAATTGTCGAAACGTTGCACTCGTGTTGTGCTATATTTAACAATCCAAAGCTAAGCGAAAAAGCAAAACTACCAATATTTCAGTGCTGTTTTGTGGAGATTTGATTTTTTCAAAGTTGCAGTCACTCATTTAAATAAGAATTTAATATTTCACGGAAGAGCAAAAGTCCTTAATATGTTAAAAAAATAAATGAAGTAAAATAAAAATAAAAATACAGTCAAATAAAGAAATAATGCAATAATAAAAAGACATTTCTGATTAACTGCATGGGCTTTTATTATTAGATTAGTAAAAAAAAAAAAAAAAAAAAAAAAAAGGAATATTGAAATATTCAAAAGATGCAAGTTCACAATCTAAAATAGGAGCGAATACATTCTGTCCTTGTACAAATGTCTGAGGTTTGGCTGAGTCCAGTGTTCAGCACTTGCTACACTGTTAAACCACTTAGCCGTAAATGGATGTGTAATATGCTGTATTTTAGTGAGAAAGTCACTGGAATTCATTCGCTCAAATATCGAAATTTCTGGTAAAAAGTGATTTTTCATCGCGTTTGAGGCCAAGTATATCTGAGGATGGATGGCTATCTGGTGGGAACCGAGATTTCAGGTTGTCACGTGGTTTGCGGGTTGTTTTTCACAAGGGTAAGGGTGACTCAAACGGCTCCACGCCCTTCCCATCCCTTAACGTGCCATGAGACCCAGTTTATTGTTTTCTTATAAAATTCTCTTGGGGGTGCTTAGCAACTTAGAAGCAGTTAAGAGCAGTTTTTTCCCTGTAATGGTTGAGATCTCACCTCAGAATGCTCCCTTCATTAGCGTCATATAGGCTGTAATGTGAGGATTATTATAATGCAAAGTCTCCAATTCCTCTCCGTTGTCGTCTCCGTTGTTATATTGCAATAGTAAGAGAGAACATGACCGCATCGCGCTGCAGCCCATTTATTTAAATAAATGGCGAGGCTCTTACTGTAAATACTGCAGAGTAAGTGTCCAAAAGGGATCTGAAATGTAGGTCAGTATATGTCACCGTGAGAAAAGAAATGCAAGAGATGCTTGGACCTTTTCCCTCCAGATGTTTTCAATCAATATCACGGTCTAGTTCACAAGCTCTTCCTTTAAAAATGATGTGTCGTTATTTGGCAAAAATAAAACTACTTTATATTATTGATAAATTATTGCACAGAACAAAGAGGATCCTCCTCTTCTCTAAGTGTGGCCAACAATCTGTGAAGTGTTTACATATGTTTGACAGAATCAAACAAGACTTAACACAACCGACCGTGCTCGAGATCAGAATTTCCACAACTTGAACGGTGACGACCTCAAACAGATCAGGCCGAAATATTTTTCTGATGTTACGTTGCTGCTCCGTGTTCTAATTGTTATTTTCATGCAACGTTGCATTCGGTTTGTCTTTTTGATGGCAGGATCCACCATGAGGTTTTGATCTGTGCTATGGTGATTGCTCCAGACCACCCTCAGTTCTAAAAAAAAAAAGCAAGTCCAGATGACCCAAAAGTGAATCTTCTAATACTTCAGGAATGTTCTGCAATCACCAAGTCATCTACAAGTGATCCAACTCACTTTTATGAAGGTTTAACCACTGGACAGAGGAAATGGCTCGGAATAAACAAAAATAATATGTGGGAGATTTATTTAAAATTCATTTAAGATGATGAGACCCTGTACACACCTAGCATTGTCTCTCAAGGGCCAGTGTTTTTCCAACTTTTTTCTGGATATTTCCCATGTCCACCCTTACAGAGGAGACGGGAAGAGATTAGATGGCTGAGTGTGTGAGTGCTTTTATTATCTCCAACAGGTTGACAACATCTGCCTCAGAACTGTCTGTACAAGTAAAGGTCATTGTTGGGCAAAACGTCAGGCTGAGAGACAGAGACAAAAATAAGGAGCGAAAGAGAAGTCAACAGCCTCTCAGCCGTTGCTTCCGAACAGCTCACTCCTGGGCTCTCACTGGGAGTGCTCGTGGCAAGGCATGCGGACAGGATTTGGCAGGAAGCCTGGGTCCACGTGGCACAGCCAGTGTTTCTACAACACAAGTTCAGATACGAGGAGAGCGGGAGCGAAAGAGTGAAACAGAAAGGAGAGAGGAGTACGCCGGTCTGAACAACATCAGGCATCTCTGAGTGAGTCAGCACGGCTGGCTACTCTTATCGTAACAGCGCTGTCCTTTTATAATATACAGTGTCCATAAGGAAACACAGAAAATCCTCCAAATCAGTTCAGTCTTTCATCACTTAGCTTTGCAAGTGGAGTATGGACTATATTTTCCACTCAATAGAAATTAACTGCTCGAGAAGCAATATTTGGCAATACCAAAAACAAACATGGCTTTCATTATTTCTTAGCATAAACTGAATGAGTGACTCAGTGGAACCAACAGACTTTTTTGATATGATTAAGAGCTCCGAGTCATGGGCACTGTGTCGCTTTATGGCCGCCTCATGCTTCAAACAAATGGATTCTTGGAATGTTGGATTCTGGCTTTCCGAATGTTTTTGCAACCTTCTGAAAACGAGCAATTTGGAGTCTATTCCCGCTTTCTGCAGCGATTGGCCCGGCTTGCTGACTTTTCGCCATGTTGAATGTGACTGTTCCCCTCCATTTCGTTTTATATGACTATGTATTGTGATTACAAAGGTGCCTGTCGTTCCTCTCTGTGACACGCAGCTGCGTCGTCGATCCTTTAGTTAGGATTAATAAAGGATTTTGGATCGATATGCTTGGCCTGCTCTTTGTTCGAATGAGTTAGTTTGTAGTATTCACCAGCTTCGACTGTCTTATTGTTAATATATTTATAAATTAGTTGCTTCAGAAAGCACTTGAGCGTGTTGACAAGGCAAAAAGGAGATCGAAGCAATCAGCGGGCTTGTTAAAACGTATTTACAAATGGTAACATTGTTCGTGCTGCAGTCGATGAGATGTATTTGAGCAGGAGTCTGCAGTTTGACTCCAGCTGGTAGTTTTTACCAAATGCACAGATGCGACCCACAATGAAGCAGATACGTTCTAGGCTTTCATCCTCCGCGACTTCCTCCAGCGTCTCACACAGTTAATATAATTGATGTAATATTTATGACTGTACTCTTAGGCATCCAGAGTTCACTTACAAGTGTTTGATACAAAAGAAAACCCCTACTGTTTCTTCCATTTCATCACTTTGGACAACTCTGGATCATCCATCAACCGAAGCAGCTGTTTGACAGCCGAACACCATGACACTTTCTGAATGGAATGTATTGTTGCTTTTTGAGAACCTGAAATTGATTGCACAGTTTCAGTCACCGTTTCACAAATTTATGAGCCGTTCATTTGTGGTGATATCTTCTCAGAGGTCTTCTTAGCACGCACGGATGGCCTTTATTTCATTAGCATTCATTCGGCTTTCTAGTGAGTTGGCAGGTCGTGCAGTATACTTCACATAAGTCACAGACTCTCTACGATGCCATGCTTTTGACAATAATATAATGTGAAATACCTCTCTTCATATATCAACAATAGCTTTACGGGCTTTCACTCAAAATGTGTGTTTTTGACATGTTTTCCATAGTTTAAGAAAACCAAGTCCAGATCCCTGTGGACCTCCCGGGCATCTTGTGACCTACATAGGTGATGGGTTCATTGGAGATTTTCAGCATGCTGCCGAGTCAAGTGGCTCCTCAGTGGAGAACCAATTACGAGCTTTCTGCTGATGGACAGATAACCCGAACCCCGAGCTCTCCTCAACTGTTTTTGGAAGTGCCTCAGTCGAACCCCACGTTGAGTTAAAGCTTTCGCACATTGAAAGAGAAGAAGCACAAATACCACAATTATGACAAGAAACAATAGCTGGAGCCTGTTAGGCCCCAAGAAGCAGCATTCCTCCAGTCTCCAAGAAATGAGTCACTACTACAATTTGACTGGGGAAAGAGCAAAGACTGTGCACCCTCGCCAGTGCCGGGGAATTAAATCCATTCAACTGTATATTTAGAAACATTTTAAACAAACCTTTGCAGTGAACAACTTACAGGCCTGTGTGTGCTGTACGAGGAAGAGCCTTTAACTCTACAAGCAATTACATCACACCCTGGTGACATCTGACTCAACAAAATGTCTGTGAAAGTTATCCAGGTCATTGGATATCTAGCAAACTGCAGTTCACTTGAGGACACCAGTGTAGAGATGTTAGGACAACGTTGGAAGTTGATGATTAATGGTGTCGCAGCGGCAAGACAAACTAGGAAAAAGCCCCGCTGCAGAGCACTTTGCGTGGCTGTCATGACTATAGTGTGAGTAAAGGAGTCACCTGGCCCAAAGTATGTATTTATCAGCGGACAGATGCTGGGTATCTGCCCATCAATGACTTGCTTGGATATATTGCGAAACATATTCAAGACTAAACATCGAGTCCAGTTGACTTGATGGACTGCTGCGAGATGACCCAGCAAAACAAAACACATAAGCAGGATACATAAAATGTGTCATAAATCTCTCCGGCTTTGTTTGTGTTACTCTGTTGTTGCTAAGCTGTTACGAGGCTCCACGAACGAAAGCGAAAAGACGCAGGGCCCAGACAGTAGGAGCATGAAGCGGGGAAAGACCGTACGCAATCTGTCGAGAGCAGCTGTCTGTCTGTAATTACACTCAGAGCAAGTATTGTATATATATTAGAAGACTGTGGGTATACCCTTTAATTACACTCACCAGACTTGATATGATGGTAATTCAGCCAGGGAGAGTTGGGTTCATAAAAAAATACAATGAGAGACATCCCTAATTCATTCAGGAGTTGGGCACTGATAGCTTTATTAGCACTACGCCTTGCACACAGTGTTCGAGTTTGCTAAGCGGTGCTTGAAAAGTGGGGCAACTGTCATTTTTCAAATAAACTGTTTCTCCCATAGATTGGGGCTTTTTTAGAAACATGCATTTAGTGGTGTGAGGAGGGTGGTAAAGCTAGACTTTAATTTTTATTTTGCCTGCTCGGGATCCCGCACTTCTCACTTTGGTGCATGACAGCGGCCCGGTCTCGTTGTGGCCCTGGCTTTTGTAGTCTGGATGAGTGAGTCTTAACTGAAGGGTTCTAGTAACGACCACTTAAAAGTGGCTACAGATAGAAGCTGTCATTATTTCCCTCGGGGAGACGTACTGTAGGCCACTGGTAGGTGAGGCCACACGCACTTTGGCAGAGAGGGTTCGGAAAAAATGTTAGAAATTGGGGATGTATGTTTCTGCAAAATATGAAATGAATACGTAAACAGTTCGTTAGAGCCACATTGGAATCATTTATACTCGAGCGTGTACTGCAGCATTATTTTACTGTTCTTATGATTAAAACTCACATGTATCCTTCTACTTAACCGTGCTGGCCAGCCTCATGGAACTCTCCAGCCGACATGGGTTTAACTCTGATTACCTTCTATCATAAATGTGCCATATAGGATTTAGCAACTTAGCGTTCAAGTACATAATTTTTCCGGATCCCACCGTCTCCGTCTAGCAGTAGCCTGCTATTTCAGCGAGCAACTCCTCACTGACATGTCAGCATTTCGTGAAATATCCATCAATTTCAACATTATGCGATCATACATGTGCTGCCTGGCGTCCAGACTAACCGAGGGAGTTGGAGATTTCAACCACAGGCGCGGGACTGACAACTCCAAAACAACCCTGTGGTTGACAACATCCTCTCAGACCCATCAATTTTTTGACCTAGCTGCTGCTATTATAGTGTTGATGTGTATTTTTAGAGGTCAAAATATGACCTTACCACAGGTTATTTATTGGTTAGTCGACAGTTTGGCACTGTTCATAATTCCGAGTGTTTTCCACCACAACCCGATTTGTCATAACGCTTTTACATGTGACAGAACTTGTTCTTTCTTTATGACTGGTGAGTTCATTCAGTCACCCAGGATCGAACCCCCCCGGTGGTCCATGGAAGTATTGCAGGTGGTCCGTGACACACCTACTCTATTACTCAAGTGAGAACACTCACATAGCAAAGGGCTGAAATAGGTTGGAAACCTTATGGCAAGGGAGTATCCCAGGGAAGCTTTTGACAGACAGGGTGTTAGAAACTGAACATCTAAATACACACAATCTGGACCCTGATGACCGCAGCTCAGAAGGTTCTGTCTTTCACCATGATCCAATGAAACCGATCTGTCCTCTGGTCAGTAAGACAAGCTGTGGAGGTCTGCTCATCTATCAGCTGTCCATCCTCCAGGCATGACTCTCCCATTTCCTTCTGACCCATTTTCAGCATTTGTTTTGGATGTACTATGCTGTTCTTTGTGTCAACTCACTGAACCTGGACGCCATAAATGTGTGATTTATGTTCGAGCCCTTGTAGAAACAGTACCTAACACACGGGGGCTTTCATAACCCTTATAATAACAACATTTACTCCGAGTGGCATCGGCTTTGCCATCTGTATGAAACAGGGAAAAACCCATTGGTGCATATTAATCTCTGCATCAAATAATTTGTTTTAGAACATGCCACATTCATAAAAATTTAACTGTAGCTTAAAAATAATACGCCATCCAAAATATATCAATTGTAACATTCAAACCGTAGGCATGATAAGTGGTTCTAAAAAGTTTCTATGGTGCAGCACAGTGGGTTTGGCAGGAGAAAAAAAAGCAATAAAGTCCGCATAGAAACTTTTCAAATTATTCCTGCATTTCTCAACTTTCTGTTTGCTCAGTGTGTTACAAGTCCAACAACATCAGGAGTCACAAAACTTTGAAAGAGATATACTGGCCTACGTACAAATTTGGTAATGTAATTTTTTTTTTAAATGAATTTTATGTTCTTTCTGCACATCGGCCAGTATTTTGTTGACAGTGACAGAGACACCTCTGATAAGGAATATTGAATTATCTAGCAAGACATCATGAAAATATGATAAAATGTTCCATCACTGTTACTGTCTGTCAGTCCTAATCTCTGCCTTAAGAGGGTTATTTGTTTGCACACAACTGTTCACAAATGAATGGAAAACAAAGAAAATATTTACAAAGAAGTGCTGCATGGTTTCATCCCTGATTATAATGTCTCGGAGTGACAGCCACGAGGGCTCCTGCGCCTTAACCAAACACATCCACATGTGATATGAGCGCTCAAGTCAAGTCTGTTGTGTATCAGGGTCACGGATCAGAGCTTGGCTGGAAATGTGATGGGGACCCGCAGCCAGGAGAGAAGGTCCTGCAGGATATAAAGGAAAGGAGAGGGCAGGAGAGGCGCCTCCAAGAGATCCAACAGCAGCTGGAGATGCTGGGCCAGGGCCAGGAGATGACTGTGAGTTCAAAGCCGATACATTCGTTCGCACATGAAAACACACAAGTCCTTGTCTGCACACAGACATGTCTGCTCTGAGCGGTGTAATATTCCCAGATGCTTCCATCCTTACATTTGTTTCTGAGAAATTAGGACAAACTCACAACTCACAACACATTCTCACATCTTCCCACAGAGGTATGGAGAAGAGACGTTCATTATTCATGCCTGTGTCTTATGAATTATAGGTCAGGATGCTTCAGGGGTGATCCACTCACTCATTCGCTCTCAGACTTTAATATGTTTGCAATTTAATATCACGTTTGACTTCAGATTTATTCAACAAGCTGTTAAATTCCTCCCTCAGCTTTGCTTTGTTCACGGGTTTGATCTGAAGACAAGGACGGTCTTTCATTCAGCTGATAGCCTTTTGTCCTCTGTGCTGTTTCATTCTTTGCGGGGATTTGATGTCCGAAGCGTTCCCTGGAAACCACCGAGCCCCGTCTAGTTTTAGGAGCCTCGGCAGAGTTACAACCTCAGGAGAGCCACACTCACCCAAAACCCAGTAGCTGAAGCCACAACGCAAGAATGTCTCACCAACAAAGGTGGATAGGTCTGATTTCTGCTCTCCCTGACATTTGAGACTTTTTTGTGTTCACGAGAGGAGAACATTAAGGGATAAATTTAGTCGTCATTGTGCAAAGAAGCACCGGAGAGGTATCGCTGACGTATACTAGGCTACCAGTTTACTCCTTCACTGACACTCCAAGTGTATTCTCTCTCATCGTTTCACCAACTCATCCCTTCTCGCAATGATCAACCACAACATGATGCGTCTAAGCCCAATTTAAACATAAAAAGATCCTCTTCTCACTCACAAAACGGTGAGGTAGTAAAAAAAGTTACAGTAAAAGCCACGCCCTCACATCAAACACACCACCGTGCACTGCAGCCTATTTTTGTGCTAATTACGGAAAAACAAATGAATCTATTTGCTAATTAACTCAAAGTTCCTTTGAGGAAACTCCTCTGTCATCGTGATCACAAAGCTTCAAAATGGCACACTCGCTGTGCATATTCTCGGTTTTGTGGTTACAGAAGATTTATTGGTATGGAATGTCTCTAGGAGCAGATCTTAAACAGTTCTACAAGCGTTAGCATTCTCATAAAATTGACGACTTTGATTTGTAAAAGGTCCAAAACTCCCAATCTTGGCATACTTGTGCACCTTGTGTGTGTGTGTGTGTGTGTGTGTATGTGTGTGTGTGCGTGTGTGTGTGTGCCAAGGACTTGACATTAGTCTTTTGTTACAGAAGAGCAAGGAAAAAAACATTTAGTCCCAAACAGACTTTTAGACCAATAAATCCACCCCAATTTACAGCGATAATGTAGCGTAGCGTTAAACTTCACCAACACATTTACACGTAGCTGCAGTTCATAAACGGTGAAGCAGTAACACGGCCTTATACGAGGTGATATCACTCTTTTTGAATTATTCCAACGCTCCTGTCCGTAAAGTCAAACACCTATCAAAAGACGATAATGTGGCTCAAGACTGCGTTCCAGAAGAGGCAGCTAATGTAAGAGCATCACTCTTCAATCGTTTGAGGAATGTGTTTAGAAAGAAACATATTTGTGAGACAGATTCAATGTTTGATTTTGATTTTTTTTTTTCACCTGTAGAGTCTTATGTTTAGTCTAGGCTGCCGCAAAGGTGGAAAATGTCCAGGTTAAATGTTAAAAGTCTCCCGAGTTGTTGATATAATTTAGTAGTCGCCTCGCTCCTCTTCGCTGTGATTGATTCCAGTGCGGTGTTAAGAATTAGAGTGTTAGCCTGGACATCGACGTGATTTACTTTTTGGCAGCGATTTATTTAAACTAAAGCTATGTTGTGTTGGATACAGATCTGAGATCAAGATTTTGTGCGTCAACGCTGCTTTGCCTTTCAACAATCCTAAGACACGCCCCCCCCCTTTACACACACACACATGCACACCCACGTACCCACACGCATTTCCAGTGAAATTCGTCCCTGCCAAGGAATCTTTCCTCGTACCTTCCATTTTCCACAATTGAGCGTTGATATCCTTCGCCAGCAGCAGGGTCTTAACGTACAGAATCATATACAGCGTACGTGTTACCCCCAAACTGTGCGACGATTCATTTGTTTATAACTAAAAGAAAGAAGGGTCAGATGAGACAAGCCTCAGCAGGGCGACTCTCAACAGCTGATCTGTTGCTTGTTTTCTTGTTGTCTGATTTGGCTGCATTCCTACATCAACTACAAGAGGAAGGACGAGCCGAGGATGACGGGATGTCCCATCAGCACAGTCTTGATGTAATCAGGTCAACGCCATCAATCGTGCTCACACGTTATCCAGGGTTCTGTAATGGAATTTAACCTAAACACTAATCAAAGAGATATACTTTAACGTGTGTGTGTGTGTCGTGCCAGACTAACAGCAGTTAAAAGGGTGTTTGTCTGGTCTGGTTGTCACCGTGCCACACACATTTTGAAATCGGATATCTGCTATTGAATTTATGTCAATAGGAAGTTGTTGTTTTTCGTCTCCAGCGGCTCGGTTTCTTTACGGCCTTGTCTACACGTTCATACTTTCCACATTGCACGTGTGCTCTTTGGGACTGACCTACTTCCTATACGTGCGCTCCTCGAAGCTCTTATATCAAAATTCACGTCGAATCTGGAATTGATATAACATGCCTGAATAATCTGCAAACATCAGAATCAAATTGATAATAAACAGAATTCGGCCTGACAGCATAGCAGGGTATTACACAGAGTACTTTCAGAGAGGGCATCCACCCGTGGCAGGTTAAAGCTGGCTTGAATCGCTCAGATTCACTATTCAGACATTGTTGGGCCCCTTTGTTCTGCCAACTCTGCAGTTTCGCAACACTTTTTCCACAGAAGGTGAAGTTTGCCAGAAAATAGGAGCCACAGAGAAGAAGGGATTCTCCTCTCAGCTTTTCTCTTCCTCTGGTCTGCCTCATTCCTTCCACAGCTATTGGCTCCTAGCTGTTGGCTTTTCACACTGTCTGCTCCCGTCTGCCTCTGTATCAACTTCTAAAGTAAAGAATATACTGTAACTGTGCCGCGTGAGTGAGATCCCATACAGCTTGATCCCACACTCATCCATCTGTTTAAAGTGACTCCATCACTACATTGGTAATGGTAATTAAAATGATAAATTAATTGATTTTGATTAATATATGATATCAGATCTTTTTCTTTTATAATTTGCTGTATTATCAAATATTCTCTATGTAAGATTTCATTCCACTTACTAGTTTACTTCAACTTCTACACACTCCAAACTGCTGCATGCTGTCTTCAGATTTATTCTGTCGAACAGACGACAACCTAGAAAAGCTGCACCCTTTTTATGGCCATGATAAATGTGATGTATAATTAGAATTAAAGCGTCTCTACAACGCTGACATGGCTACATTTAGCATAAATCAGTCCAACGTGCTAAATTGTGAGCGTGACGATGTACCTAACGGCGTTCGTGGCACTTTGGCACACGCCGAGTCATCAAAATGCCAAATGGGCGATCTGATCACGCCTTACGATGACGAAGATGATGATTATGATCGCTGCTTCTATGGATTGTCACCCCAGCTGTGTTGTTGACGATGACTTTGGACAGACGACTTAACGAGTGATGTGATGACGTTATCGAGCCACGCCAAACGGCCCCACAGCACAATGACCGCATTATTGGACGTCCATTCACGGTGATGTCATCGATATACCGTAGCGGAAAGTATTGCTTGTCTTGTGGGTGAGGCTGTACATACAAACGTGATGAATAGAATTCCTCTGGCTCGGGCCCCCCGGGTCTCTTTGGTTGATAAAACTCAGGTATGTGACTCAAGTCAACGATCCTGTAAGCTGAGACGCCGACGCTCGGTAAAGTGGAGCCGTGACAGTGAGCGGCACAGACGTGGGCGTTCAATTCAGCACAAACAACCTGAGGCTGAACATCTCAGGAAACTGTGACAGGACAGTGACCAAGAGTCTTCATCCGGTGCCAAAAGGTCTGAAGGTTCACCCCAACCCAAGACTCCAATCTGGAAGGCAAACAACACGTTTATCTTAAATACAAAGGGAGGAGAAATACTTGGCAGGGATTTTATTATGACGATGCATAGTCAGTAGGTGAATGTATTCTGAGGAGCTTTTAACCCCTTAAACCCTGGGAAGATTCATCAGGCTCATCTTCATTCACGTTGCAGTTCAAGTGAAAAGGCCCAAAATGATCAAAGAGGCCAAATATGTCGGGATGCATCCCAAAGGCATCCAGAATAAAGATAAACTTAAGGGAAATTAAATGTGCCAAGTCAGGGTTACGAGAATCTTTTTTTCATAACTTCTGTTGAGATGATTCAATGTTTTAAAATTATGATTTAGACACAATTATTGATGTGTACAGTGAAAGCCCATTAAATTCTCCCTTAAATAACTGATTTTCTGTCCTTAATCTGTACTCATTTATCAATTTATTTACCAGTGTTTAAGGGGTTAAACTCCGACACATACTGTAGCTCAGTGGGGCTACACACGTGACCCCAAAGGTATGGGATAAATTAATTTTGAAAAGCAAATGTATGGGTTGAGCAAGTTGAGTCTGGATAGCGTGCGGGGGGCGGGGGGGGGGAACGAGAGGACGCGGAGCACTTCGAGTCTGGACTAACCTGAAATCTGTCTCTAACCACCAGCAAGTCAAGACTAAGATTTATTTGAATATTCTAAGACTCGTGGGAGATCTTTCAACAGATAAAATCCTCTGCTAAAGATTTAAAATCAGCTTCTATTACCGCCCAGAACAACCTTTAGAAGTTCATTTCGTGGCTTCATAAGTCTTGTTGAGTCAGTGTTTAGTATAAGGTCATAAACAGTCTTTCTAGAAAGCTGACAGTTAAGGCCCGTAAGTTTCCCCAAAATGAATTATCAGTGGTAAGTGGATCTGTACCTGCAGCTCGGATTTCACGTTAGTGCCAAAGGATGTATGGCTGGGAGGAAGTCTGCCAAGGATAGCAGCTCACAAACCTGCACGTGTCAAGAAGAGCGGGGCAATTTACGTTTTTACTCCACGATGCTGTCAGGGAGCTCCGATGCTCAACCCTAAAATATCAGCACTCCAAGACCTGAAAAGAATAAGAATTCAATTACTTTCTATTAAGAGACTAAATGAAAATAAACCATCTAAAAGACACGCGAGAATAAAGTTGAAGATCTTCAGCCTGTTTTGGATCTCTATCAACGAGGCTAACACAGAAACAGACAACACGATCACATTCCCATTCACGCCTACGGGTAATTTGGAGCTTCCAGTTCTCGGCGTACTTCCGCAAGAATGGTTCATAATGTTGTCCGAGTGGTGATATTACCATTTTTTTGTCATGTATGAAGCCACTTAATGACCATTAAAAACGCAGCAAGCAAAATGGATACAAATAGAAGCACAGCAGCAGATATGAAAATATTATCGTCTCAGCCTCCTCCTCCAACTCAGGATGTGAACGCGAGACCTTCAGGTGGACCAATCCGGAAAAATGCATCTTAACATTTCCAGGTAGAGGAATGTGATTTGTGAGCATCTCAAAAAATGACACTAAAAAAATCAAGTGAAAGTTTTGTCTTTTCCTGGTCCAATCATCGATTTCCTGTTGGAATTAGTCTGATAATAACTCTGTTTTACAAGCGTGTAACCTGGGGAGCCTTTATTTTTACAGTGTCACTGATAAGCCACAGGGAGACTCACTGGAAAACAAATCGTTTATTTCCTTTGGATAGCTTTCCCGTAAACGCAGCGCTTTTCTCGACTGATAAAATCCAGGCAGGCGAAGCTGAAACTGAAAGGGGAGGTATGACTGAGTGACAGAGTGGAGTCTTCTGTAATTATTCTACGTGTCATTGTTTGTTTTCTCTTCTATTTATTTCACATTCAGCGCTGTTTTTTAGCCTCTGTGAAAATCTGGACACAGTAGAATCACTGTGGTCGAGTTTCCTCGAATCGCATGTCATTTTCTTGATTCCAGCGCAGGGATCTGACTCATCCTGTCCCGTTTCCAGATCCTGACGCTCATTTGTCAAAAATTTCTCAAACCAGTTGATTTGTATTGGGAACAGGTTGAAATCATTTCAGCGCACAGTCGTTTTTTTTTTCACTTGTTTAAAAGAAAATCAAACACTCACGGCTCAGCATCAGAAAAAAAAAAAGGAGTTGATAATATGGAGATTGTTGCAGCTGTGTAACATTAACACACAGGATCACTTTTTCAGCACCAATTCCATCCACATGTGAAACTACCACATTTACAAGTAAAACAACCTTTGTCAGACGGCAACGTTGGCTGTTTCTATATTTGTTTAAAAAACAAACAATCCATCACATATACCGCATTATTGTATGCGCCGAACGAGTTTTGGCTAAAATTCCAGATATAATCCTCTAATCTGTTTTTACTTAGCGTGCATATTTGAGTAAAGATGAGAATCTGTTGGACAGATGATTACTAAAAACATCAATCGTGCGATTTAAGGAGTGTTAACTGCCTGTATACTTCAAAAGACATGAGATGAAACAACATAAGCACAGCCAGTGAATGCGTCCTGGAATTCTTCGTATGCCACTCCAGAGCGTTCCGGGATGCAGAAACGGTCTGGAGGTGGAATCAAAGGAGGTTTACTATCAAGAGAGAGGAGTTGGCAGAGGCCTTGTTGTATTGATGGATAAAAAGAAGGCACGGATGAATTTTCTCTGCTCATTAACAGTTACGGTGAAGCAATCGGTGAACCACAACAGAAGTTGAGCTTGACCCTACACGGCCAGCCACGTGATGGTTGGACCAAGTCAAACCAGGGGAAGGTCTCAGGAGTAGAACAGACAAAAGTTGAGCACAGAATAGTCTCCCAGCCCGTCAGTCCTCCTGCATTTCTAAGCACCAGGGTTACCTGTGGTCAACCGCTTTGGAAGAGTGGCCGGATTTTGTCAAAGTAGTAAAAACTCTGTCTAGGATCTTTTTTTTTCTCCATCTTTTCTCGCTAACATGTCTGAGGCGGCTGGCACTGGTTAAAGGCATCTCTGCCTTTACACACAGGCCCGTGGGACATTTTTTTATGACCGCGTTTATAACCTAGCACTGACCTGCCTGTAAAGGTGCATTTTTTTGTGGAACGGTTCTCAAATTGCAGCAGTCTGAGCAAACGCTCTCCTACATTTGACCTAATTTATGTTAAAGATGTCATTTCAGACATTTCATGGTGTCAGTTACCACTTACAAAACATATGATGAGTGTGTTTAGTGAGTGAGTGGACCTTTTTTCGTCTTGCTCTGCCTCCGAGAGGTGAAGGTCAAGTGTACAGGCGAGACGGACATGTCTTTGTATGTCCAGTGAAGTGCTGCAGGGGACATCAAGGCTGGAATGAGTCCATGGTGCCTGTGGTCTCCAGTCAGTTGGTTGATGATGATGCAGCATCAGGTAGTTGCAGGAGTCGTAAATGAGTAACAGAGACAAGGTGTAGTAACTCTCTGGAGGACATTAAGGCGGACAGGCCAGGTTCTCTGATGGACATTTCCATCAGAGAACAGAGCTGGAGAGGTTCAGGGGGTGGTCCAGTCTGAGGAGGAACAAGATGATCGATGAAGACTATTAGCTTCAGCTAGCAGGGACAGATGAGAGGCAGGAATGTGATTTTGTCTTGAGTGACTCAGTGGGATATGGGGGAGAGGAGAAAGCTACTGGATGGCCATAATCGTCTGTCTCTGGGATGAGTAACAGCGGTACAGCAGATTTTTTCAAAGGCCAGGGACATTCTGTTCAAGAAGACAAACATGGCTGCACATCGATGGCAATGAGTACGATTAAAGACTCCGGAGTGTTTTCACATCATGCCAGTGAATTAGTCGTCCCATGCTAAGCCACTGATGCGTGCTGTACATTCTCTTTAGTCCAGTTACACTCAAGGTTGGATTAGACTCTCTGTTCTGCGTCAGGCTAGGACAGAAAAAGAATTTGCCCGGCTACGAGCGGGTTCTGATTTAACGAGCGGTCTGTCCATCAGGGAGCAGTCTGTGGACGATCCAGACTACGCTGTGGGGATTACATGTCCGATCTGGCTTGGGAACACTTTGGGAACCCCACGGAAGAGCTACTTTGTTAAGCTCAACGTCTCCTGCCCTCTGACAACAGACAGAAAACTGATACACGATTGGATGAAATCTTACCAAGGCCCCACAAATATAAATCAGAAGTTACGATCGCAGCTACCAAACAACGGATCGCTCATAAGAATGAATAATGACGTGTGTACTACTGACAATTCCTCGAGCCTCAGATTCCCCGAAGATTCCCCGTAAATCCTCATACTTATCAGGAGAAAAACAAACGTCCCGTCCAACTGGAAGAGTTTCAGTGAACTTACGTGGACGGCATACAACTCTGCACGGAGGACTTCCACAGCCGCGCAGTACGTTATCGGGTCTACAGTAATTCAGACTTTTATCTGGATTTGTCAGTTCTAAGCTCAGTGACAGACCAACTAATTTGAAGGGGAAGTGAGGCAGATATCCGCAGTTTAATTTACGCTTGTCATCAGTATTTACAGCGGGGAGTCACCTCGTTACGCTGACTGCAGGTGGAAGTGTGTGAACGTTTGTTAAAAACGTTGTCCTTATTTGAACATATGTTTCATCGTGTCGTGTTTTCTCGCAGGACGAGGCAGAGGAGCTTACAGACGAGCAGTTGCTTAGCCTGCTGGATGAATGCGATCCGACACCGAGCTGGAGCGACGACCTGGACGCGAGCGGCGCAAAACCGTAAACAGACGCAGACACAGACAGGCTTCCGTCTCAAATAATAGACTGGTATGAGACGTCCCTTGGATGACACTTTTTTCACGGCTGGACTCCCATCAGCTTAAAAAAGGCGCCAAAGTGAGGTGAAAGATAGTGAAAGATGCTGAGAGATGCTGCAGCCGCACTGAGTGTTGATGTTCAAAGGTGTAAGAAACCCTGAAGTTTGCTGATGTTTATGTAGAAATAACTAACCCATCTTATACGTAGTATAAAATGATTATGCATGCAAATCCCTTGTGGTTTTTGTCAGTAAACCAGAATGATCCGTATGTATTTTTAACCTGGCTGGTGTTTGTGTTTCCAGTGTGTGCTTGGATGGCGTCCTTTGTTTTTGTTTGTGTTTATGGCACCGTGTGAGGAAACAAAGCAGCGGGGCCACCCTTTACGTGAACCCCGTGTATCATAGATGAGAGCGGAAAATTGCTGCCATTAAGTCTAACAAGTGGGTACGATAACCGCGGAATGTTCTACTGCACACATAAAGCCCGGGCCGTGGCAGTGGGTCTGTGGGGAAACATCTGAACGCTGCGATGAATTAACGGAAGTCTTCTTCTATAAAACGGAGCGTGCCTCTATTAGGCGTTCAGACGGATGATCGTCTGCTCCACAGGAGTGATAGACAGATCCAGTTCAGCTCCCGGCCCATAAAATGTAGAGCATTCCTTTCATTCCTCCCTCTACGGGTGAGCCGCTTCAGAACGGGATCAGATTATTACGATCCTCCATCTCGATGTTCTATATTATAAAAACAACAACTTGACATTCCTCTGTGCGAGCGATCCTTGAGGTTTGTTGTGGAGACGTTGACACGGTTCCTACGCGCTCCTGCTCGCGCAGCGTCAACGCTCCCTCTGCGCCTGGCTCGCCTCCTGCCTTTCGCCCGCTCCTGCTGCCGGACACCTACGGGCCAGCGCGCCTTCCTCTCCGCCCGGCCCGCGCAACCTGACCCCGTCCGAGCTGCAGGAATGATCTCACATTCCGCAGCGCCGAAAACACGTTTTGCCAGGGTGACCTCCGAGGTCAAACCCCAGCTTGAGCTCTGCTATCAACAAAAACCCGCGGAGCGAGCCGTTCAGGAATGGACACGGCAGCGCAGCAGAGGTCCAGACCAAAACATAGGAAAACCTGCACTTTGTCTGTAGTCAATCTGTGGGACGGCCGCAGTGTATTTTCAATGCTACACCGTTCATTTGGAGTAATGGAAACACAATGAGCTCAGTATATGGTCTACTAACCTCCATTCCACAGATATGAGGTCAGCTCTAACGTAAAGAGACCTGCGGCTGTCTGGGATTTCTGCCGCAATCCAGGGTGGTGCTTTTGATTTCAGCTGCGAAAGATCCAAATTAGAGTAAATTCCATTTGCAGATGATTTATCACAGCCGAGTCGTTAATCTCCCCGACGTTGACGGTCTTTATAACCTACCGCTCTGGAGTTTTATGCAGACGTTTTTATGAAAACTGCGGCAGCGGAATGTCACATTCTCACCGTCAAGAGTGGAAAAGACCGCGAGCTGAGACTGACATTTCCTGTAAACTGAGTGAATTTATCACCACGTCGCGCATGAACTCCACGTCTGCTGATCACGTGCGGAGTTGCTCGAAGGTGTAAGGGGATGCCTGTGTGTAATGCGTGTTCGTATCTGTGTGGATGTGCCGTTTAAGGCGGCGATACTTCATGTTGAGTTTTCCTGCTGTTGATTTCCAAGATTACCCTCCGTACCCCCACTCTGAGGCTTCACTGGACTCAACTAATGGATTCCAGTCACTTGACACAGCACGACTCGACTCTCTTTGCTTGACTTCAATTACATTAGAAATGAGATAGAAGAGAGACGCAAATCCTCAAAAGAGAAACTTTGACCACGTATTGTCCCCCGTAGACACCAACAAACTTTGCCATATTTTTCCCTTAAGTGTTTATTGTTCTCTTGACATTACAAAATAACAGATAGGGATATAAACAGCACTTTGGGTAGAAACTATGGTACAAATGTTTATAGAAAAGCATCACTAATAATAAAAAAAAAAGACACATACAAAACCAAAAACAACAAAGACATCCTCATGTCAGTGTGCAAATAAGTTTGTACAGACAGAAACGCTTCCATATAAGGCCACGTTTCCAGATAAATTATTTAAATAGCATATATCTACACAAATGAAATAACCTCAACATCAAAAACAAACAGAATAATTTAAGAAAAAAAAAAGGCACAGGAAATACATAGAAGCACAACACAGTCACCACAACAATTCTTTCATCCTTTACGTTTCTGGTGGGGATTCTCCTGCTACAAAAATATCTTATATACAGCATATAAATGATTGTACTAAAGGCTGGTGTAAAAAAAAAAAAAAAGAAGCCAACCAATTTATACTCTGTCGCTAAGAAAAGATATTCTTGTGTATTGCTGGCCTCAATACAAAAAGAATTCATGAGGTAATATTTGTACATTAAGGGTTTCCTTTTGATTTCCCCATGTCAGAAATGTACACACATGCTCAGACACACCAAGTCATGCATACTGTGCAGAAGCAGAGTGATATTTAGAGATAAGTCGGGCCTATCTTTCGCTTTCTTTTACGCATCTGATCCTGTTTTTTGCTTTTTTTTATCATTAGAAGACTTTCGTTCCAGTTATTTGGAATGCACGTTTAAGGTGCCAAAATGCGAAGATCGCTCAGAATTAAAAACTGGTCGGTTACGATGTTTGCCTCGTGGTCGGATAGAGACCGGCCCTCGCTTCTGATGTCCCCGTGACGGTTTCAGAAACAATTACAGATACCGTACAAACGTGCTAACTCCGGTTCCAAAGCATTTTATGTTTGCTTTGTGTGCCTGTGTTCTTTCCTGAGCAAACTCATACTCATAACGGGCCAGCACTGATACACACACACACACACACACACACACACACACACGTACGAGACTGTGTGTGTGTGTAAGTCTACAAGAGCGTTGTGGTGAGGGGGTCATTGGGAGAAAATAATGGAATTTCACTTGGTCGTCCTCGTGCCTATGCTCATAGGGTAACATCACACACACGCGCGCACACACATCAGTCACTCTTTGATAGCAACAGTCAGTCCATACTGTCCATGGTCCCTCAACAGTTCCTTCAAGCGGCCTAAGAAAGTTCTCCTACTGCTTTCTTCATACTGAAACAAGTATCTTTGAGTCCACAGCAGATATGTATTAATGCTCAAAAAAAACAACAACAAACAACTAATAAAAACTCTTCCCTTTGAACCTCATCCACACAGGAAAAAGGCCAAAACAACGACAGTTCAGGTGTGCAAAGCAAATTATTGCGGCCCTCCTTCAATGCAGATCAGAGCGACAAAGCGAGAGGGACAATTTTTTCTTCCGAGCCGTGCCGTGCTCGCAATTTGAGTTTGGTGCAGTGGTGCAGAATCGTCATCGAACTTTCATTTGGCTTTTAAGTCCAGAGGTCACTTTGCCTCACGTTAGATCACTTCCTCGCCATTCCGCCAATGTGCATTTTCTCAAAGGAAAAGTTAAAAAAAGACATCGTCCCAGTTCTTTTACTATATATTCATACGTTTTGATACATTCTTACTGGAGGCTCAGCAGTCCGATTATGTATCTGAAAGAGATGAAGGACAGAGGACACGTTAATACCGTCGTCTTAGCCTTTTTTTTTAAAGATTCAGGCCATCGCTTGTGTGTTGTGAAAATGTGTTACCTTTGCATTCGTATTTGAGGTCTGAGAAGTAAACCATCTCCTGAGAGAAGATATACAGGCCTAGTCGTCCGCCAGCATACGTCTTATCAAAGATGTTTCCAGAATCGGCCATGATTCTCTTTCCTTCGTACATCACCACCCTAAACGAGAAAAAGAAACCTGGTGAGTTCCTCGCCGGGTTTTGCGGTCGATTGCGAACCCTAAGGGAGGCATGTAGGCTTCAAATTTACCTAATTAGCCCAGTCTTGGGTCTGTGGATCAGATGCCATCTGTAGGCAGTGAAGTCCTTCCAGCCGATGTTCTTGGGGTCGTGCCAAAGAGTGCGAACCTGGACAGGACGGAGAGGCAAATGTTAAACTTAGAAAAACGTCACCCATCGCGTTAACTCGTAGGATCTGTCCGTAGACTTGTGTCTCTGCGTCTACGCTCACCTGTCCGGCGGTGTCTCCCGTGTGCCACAGGGCGTTCCTCAGGTGCTCGCCAGGCCCGGTGGTGGAGTTGACCACTTTGATCGACAGGCCGGAGTACCCTTGAGCCCGTGTGGGTGTGTGGGACCAGTAGGTCTGTGTGATCTGTTTCCACATCACAGTGTAGAAGCGAGAGCTGGACTGATAACCGAACACGAATCCTGCATAGTCGTCATCTCTGTCTGTGTTGATGAAGAAGGTTCCACTGAAGTCCACCGCGCTGAACTCGTCGTAGCCTGAATGAGGACAGGAGACGGTTTACAGTTGGTTAGATACTTCGTAGTGTCGTGTCTATCGCACATCATTTCTGCATTACTCCAAAATCGCCTCATGTAGTACGTACCAACAGCAATGCCAGGGTCGCAGTTGACGGTCTGCACCAACTCCTTGCCCTGATGGCGGACCACCCAGTTGGGGTCGATCTGAGATGTGCCCGTGGGGTCCAGAGGAACCATTTGGAACCTGCGGAAGTCCGTTTCACTGATGGCAAAGTTCTCCGGGCACACGTCGTAAATATCCAGAATGTTGTCTTGGTCAAAGTCGTCTTTGCACACGTCACCACGGCCGTCGCCTGAGGAGAGAATATGGACATTTAGACATAAAAACAAAAGGATGGAACCCGTCTCTACAAAGACGACCCTCATCTCCTGTAGGAGGACAGTCAAGGATATTTAAGGTATTTTCTGTGTTGACCCCATGAATAACAACAGTGTTTGTGACTCACCATCGGAGTCGAGCTGATCGGGGTTAAAGGCCAGCCTGCAGTTGTCTTTGTCATCAGGAATGCCATCATTGTCGTCATCGTGGTCGCAGGCGTCACCCTTGCCGTCTTTGTCGTGGTCGGCCTGGTTGGCATTGGGGATGTAGGGGCAGTTGTCCAAGTTGTTCTGGTGACCGTCCTCGTCAATGTCCTGGTTGTTGTCGCACTGGTCTCCTACGAGATCCGAGTCGGAGTCGATCTGTAGGAGAACGGAATTCCTTTATGATGAGACGGACTCTGACACTGTGGGACGCTTGTCCTCACTTCAAACAACCTTCCACTGTTTTTCAGCGGCCTCAATATCAGAGGTGCTACTTTGAACGTGGTCTAAATGTAGCCCCTTGTTTTCAAGTATGCAAGCCGTGTCCTTTCAGACAAGTGTCCAGTGTCCGTGCACCTCGGCCAAATTAAATACATGCATGCACGATTTTTTTTCCCCAAATGTGGTTGAATAGGGAAGAGGAGAGAGAGCGAGCGTTACACTCTTTCCCCGCAAAGTGGACACATTCCTCTCTTTCATTAAAGCAGAACAAAGGCGCGGCTCGTGGCCTTGGGACGGAGCGTTGGGCATCGTTCAGTGACAGATCGGGGGTAGCTGACGTTACCTGGTCGGGGTTGTGCTCCAGAGGGCAGTTGTCACAGTGGTCTCCCACCCCGTCCCTGTCGGTGTCTCTCTGGTCCACGTTGTACACGTATGGACAGTTGTCGTTCTCGTTCAAGATGCCTGTTGATTCAAAACGTGCTCAGATCAGCTTACAGAACTCCGCCGTAAAAAAAAAAAGCTTTCAAAGGCATCGGGGCTCCAAGATCACTCACCGTCGCCGTCGATGTCAACAGCGCAGGCGTCGCCCTCGCCATTGTTATCGGTGTCGGTCTGGTCAGTGTTGGCCTCGTACACGCAGTTGTCGCAGCGATCGCCAACATCATCTCTGTCTGCGTCGTACTGGGCAGGGTTGTACACTCTCGGGCAGTTGTCCTAAAATCGCAAAGAAACAGCAGCACGTTGTAATTACTCAAATATATCACAATAAAAATGTCCTCGTATAAACTCGTTCCACAGGAAAAATGTTTTCCGAGCCAGATTGTGATATTCCACTGCACGTGAGCTGGTATTCTAACCGCGGCATTTTTTTTTTCTTCCCCCGCTTTCCTGCTCTCCACACTCAGAATTATGGACGACACACCAAGTCTGGCTTCACGCCGAAATGATATTATATGATTTATATTTGTATTTATATTCTGCTGGTTTTTCCACTTCCTTGGTGGAAGCACAGCAAACGTCTCAGGCTGACATTCCTGCAGGAACGAGGTCTGGTCGCTGAGCAAGAGCCAGGACTGTGGGATGCTGTCGCTGTGACTCACCCTATCATCTGGGATCCCATCGTTGTCATCATCGTGGTCGCATTCATCACCCAGGCCGTCTTTGTCGTGATCTTCCTGGCCGGAGTTGGGAAGGTTTGGGCAATTATCCTGTGAAGGAACGACAGAGCGGTGAGGGAGGCAATCATCGCAAAAACAGACCGGAGCTCGGTGAAAAATGGCTTTTCGCGTTACCTTCTTGCAGTGGTAGGTGGCGTTGGCCACGCAGAGGAGGTCAGTGTTGGGCCATCCGTCCAAATCGGTGTCCTCCCCGCAGATGTGGCCGTTCCCGGCGTACCCCGGCCGGCACTCGCAGCGGAACATGGAATCGGAGAAGATGCCGAGGTAGATGCACTTGGCGTTTTTGTTGCAGTCGTGGCTGCCGTCCAAACATGGATTACGGGGTGTGCAGACCTGGGGGAACGAGACAACCCGGAGAATTGGAAAATGCACGCAGACTATCGGACCCCAAAGACTTCCAGCGGGTCCATAAACTTCAACAGCTTCTGAGTGAAAACACAAACCTGTTTTTTGGCCGTGGCCTGGGAGACTCCTCTTCCAAACGGCTGAGGGCCAGAGAAACGAGAGGGGCAGGGGAGGCAGTTGTAACCCGGCTCGGTGTTCTGACAGCGATGGACGCCGTTGTGGGTGTGGCAAGCGTCGGGAACCTCCGCGCACTCGTCGATGTCTTTGCAGGTGACGCCGTTCCCGGTGTAGCCGAGCGGACACTTTCCACAAACGAAGGAGCCGTCGATGAAACTGGTGCACCGAGCGCCGGGGAAGCAGGGATTGGACAGGCAGCCGTCTGGACGGGGAGAGTCAAGGGTTAATCTGTGTAATCTGTGACATGTTCTCCTTATCGTGGATCAGTAATAAATCGAGGGTTCTTACCGACGGGGCAGTCTTGTTTGTTGCACACACGAGACACGGTGGAATCACCGTCACAATCCTTTCCTCCGTACTTAGGAACAGGGTCAGAACAGAGACGGGTCCGGGCCTGGATGCCTCCTCCACAGGTGACAGTGCAGGTGTCCCACGGTGACCAGGGTCCCCAGCCTCCATTGACTGAAATCAGAACAATACAAAAGAGTTTCAATCATTTGTTTCATTGAATAAACTTTAACAAAGGAAATAAATAAACAGTAAAGTTCTTTCAGATATTTTGTGGAATGTTTGACTTACTGGGACAAGGAGACTTTGTGCAGACTTCAGTTTGACGTCCTTCTCCCTGGCAGTCCCTGCCTCCCATCTGGGGTGTGGGGGAGTTACAGAGGCGGATTCTGGTGATGACACCCTCACCGCAGGTCACGGAGCAGGAGGACCAGGGGGACCAATGACTCCAGCCGCCGTCCTGTTTGACTGTGAGAAACACAAACGGCGCACACACGATTAATTCATCGTATTATTAAACTGGGTATCCATGGTTACAGAGTCGGAGTGAGGGATGATGGGAGACTTACAGCGTTTGTCGCATTCCTGGGGGTAGCAGTCACGGGTCTGGACAGAGGTGCCCTCACAGTTGCTGTTGATGCGGTCGCAGGAGCGTCCACGCTGCTGGATGCCCCGTCCGCATGTCACCGAACAAGGGGTCCATTCAGACCAGGGGGACCAGCCGTCCTCTGTGAAGTTGGCTGAAGGAGGGGAGGACATCGCCCATGAAGCATCGGGACGTAAAAGTGCACAAAATACAAAGGAAACGCGGAAACGTGTGGAAGATTTGTCACAAATTTCTGCTTACGTCTTTCGCAGCGAGGGCAGCACTCGCCGTCGGGCACGGTGGCATTGGCGCAGGGGATCAGGGGGCAGGAGATTTTGCGGCACACGGTAGCGGAATTCTGCACGAGGAAATGATTGTGTTAGTGCAGGAAAGGGGGTCGTGTGCTGTCGTGCGGCGGTCCACGGACCACAGCGAGGGAAAAGATTTACTCTGCTGGTCGGGTTCCAGGTCTAATTGCTACATTTCACGATGGAGTCATGTTTGTGAGGGGTGAGGTATCCCTGCTACCCCTGGTACCCCTGCTACCCCTAGTACCCCTGCAGCGAGGATGGAAAACACCCCTCCCTCTCTGAAACCTAAGTACAACACACGATGCTGGGACGGAAAAAAAGGCCCCACGCTGCTTTGTTGATGCCTTTCAGACGAACAAAAGGGGCTGACGTGGAAAGGTTCATGTGACAGGAAACAGGAAGTGAGGCTGCTCACCTGACAGGTGCACTCGGTGCAGCCGTCCATGGTCCACTCCTCTTTGTCCTTGTGCACCATCCCGTTGTGGATGCAGATGCCGATGTTCATCATGGTTTTGAGCCCTATGCTTTCCTGAGACTGTGGTGGGGGAGGAGGAGGGGGGAAGAGAAGAGAAAGAAAGGGGGCTTATTCGCAAGGATGGAAAACAGTCACGCTGCCAAGGTTCCGATACAAATGAATCATCGTCCGACCGTGATTAAGACCGTGCTCGACTCGAAGCGAGGCAGCGAACGCAAACGACAGCCAAGCATATTTGTGTATTCACATGGGTCTCATTAAGGATTTGGCTGCGGTCTGCCATTACAGCGACAAGTGGCTACGCACCGGGAATGTGTTAAATGGAAGCAGGGGGAGAGAGAGATAGAGAGAGAGAGAGAGAGAGGAGGGGAGGAGAGGGAGAGCGAAGGATGACACTCACCACTCTGTGGAGCTCCGTGGACAGCTGCTTGACGACCACGCCGAGGCCCTTCAGCTCCTTGAACATGCTGGCGAGGTCCTCGCAGGAGAAGCCACAGATGGACTGCAGATCTGAACACACACACACGCGCACACACACACACACAGAGGAGAGAGTGGAGGAGGAGAGAGAGGATTTCGGTCAGTTACCACACCTCTTAAAGTTTACGAGCGGTCAGACGAGGACGGTCGGAGTGAAGAGGTCTCACCTTTGGCTTTGTGGCTGGTGTAGCCGTTCCGGATGGCCGGACTGGATCCGTTGACCGGGTTGTCCAGGGTCATGACATCAGTCAAGGTTGCTGCAGGAGAGGAGAAGAGAGGAGAGGAGGCACAGATTAGACCACATGTCCAACTATTGATAGACGTTCTTGGATTTGATGGATTCATCTCTCGGGCTCACCTCCGGTCTGACAGCCTTTGTTCCTCAGTATGGTATCCAGAGTGGTCCCGAAGACGAAGCGCATGTTCTGGAGCACTCCCTGCAGGAAGACCAAGGTCACTCACAGCTCTGACCCTTTAACCCTTTAACCCTTTAACCCTTTAACCCCTCACATCTGTCACTCCAACAGGTATAAAGTCAGGAAGGACTCACCATGAATCGGTCCCTCACTGCTCCCTTTCCGATCCGGAGTCGGGCGACATCCGCCACCTCCTGGGACAGGACTCTCTGGATGGGCACGTCGAGCTCCGACACGTTGATCTCCTCGCAGCCCACGAAGAGCTGAGCTCGGTCTTCCTGCACGAACAGCGTGATGTTCTTCCAGTGTCCCGTGGCCAAGTCCACGTCCTCGATGGAGACGAGCTGCTGCTGGCTGCTGGTGGAGTAGACCAGGTCCAAGGTGTTCGCCTTCCCGTTGGAGATGAGCTCGAACACGGGTCCGGATCCGTCGCTCTTCTCGATGGTCAGCAGGCTGCTCCTGGTTTTCTTGGACTGCTTCAGGTTGGCCAGGAGGATGAAGCCCCTCTCGGCCTGGATGGAGTCGATCAGGTCCCTGAAGGCGTTGTCGGGGATGGGGGGGATCAGGTCCGCGTTGAGGATCTTGTACGCGGGGCTGTGCGGGTCCGCGCCTTTGACCGGACTCACTCCGTGGATCCTCCTGTTCACCCGCGCCAGCTCGAATAAGTCATAAACTCCGCTCTCATCCCGGCTCTCTGCGGACCAAAGACACACTCAGATCCATCATCTCATCATCGCGGACACGCCACTCACCTGACGTCACCAATACTATCGATCCACTGACTGATCGGTCGCCGTGCTCACCTGCCAGTCTTGCGCCTTCGCAGCTCCAAAGCATGAACAGCAAAAAGATGCCGCACAGCATCGTGTCCTGATTTCAAAAGAGCCCTGTGACAAGACAAAGTTACACATTTAAAATAAGAATCCAAAAATCTCAACCTGCTGCTCAGGGAAATAAAAGGCAGGGGGAAAAAAAGCATCCTACAAACCTTAAGAATGGGAAAAAAAAGTGAGAAATCGGTTGAAAAAGACGGGAAAAGTCCTTTCTTGTCTTGTCTGTTAGTTATCCTGTCGTGCCTTTATTTTGAAGAAACTCATCAGCTGGTCTCTCAGTCCAGGCGTATTATTCCGCTTAGAGTTATTCTACTCCTGCTATGAATACGGGAGCTATTTAAATAGTTGAGGGACATTCCTAAGGTCCCGTCTCCACCAATCAGAGCTCCGCAGGACAAAAGGGGACGGACTTGTTTTCTTACCTCACAGCCAGTCAGAGTAACATCCGAGACGCACACAGAGGAGGAAAAATGCATTCCAGAGCTGGATTTCCATCACCGGACAAATATTTCACAGACGCGCCGTTGCCAAGTGATCGTTTCCGGTCAAATAAAAGTTTAATTAAATGTTAAATATTTCTTGATTTATTTCAGCGTCACCTCATCAAAGCGCTGTGTAGATTTATTTTTTTTCGAATCATCCCTAAATGAAGTCATCTTATATTCCTAACACAAAAACAATCTGAGTGGATGTAAAGTCCTGATGGAAATTTTTTTTTTAAGATAGTAAATTCTATTTCTTTAGATATATTCGGTTATTTATTCGAGCGAGTCCATATTTTAGTGATGACACACAGATGGTGTTTGAAGTGGTCAGCTTGCTGTTCTTAATTTGGCCACCAGAGGGCTCATTGAGCACAGAATGAAGGCACAGGAGGATGAAAGAGTATAAAATGGAATAATTGTACATCATTGCCTCTGTGTATCCATTTTATTATTATTTTGATAATGAAGAGGAAGATGATGATGATGGTGGTTATTACCACATTATTACTACCATTATTTTTAATGTTATTATCCGGAGGATGGATTTACCACATATATACATACCATTCTGATGACCTCAGACCACCTATTTGATCATACTCTCACTCGCTTATACATTCTTTCCACACCGTGACGTCACCGAGCAGAGGGAGAAAAACGTTAATGTTTATGGCTGAGCATTTAACCTTTGACCCATCATCCTCTCTCTGTCTCTCTCTCTCTCTCTCGCTCTCTCTCTCCCTGACCGCTGCCGCGTCCGAGAGCATTCCAGCCTTGTTCTAGTTTTGTTCCAGTGATAGGAACACAGCATTATTTTCACTGAAAAACAAGGTTTGCTCACTCTTGGAATCACACAACTGTACAGATGTGTGGATTGTGACCAGAGCTGAGCAAGGACAGTGAGTGTGCGAGAGAGATGACAGCCTTCTGGGAAAAGAGAAGAGTACAGAGTTGCCGAAGGTACGCGCTGTGATGACTCTGAACCGGCGGCGCTGCCTAAAAACATGATCGATCGCTGCAGACACGTGGATGCAGGCCTAACATCGGTGAAGCGGGCCCGGAGGACGTCACCGGCAAGCTGTCGGGACAGAGCACGGAGTCGAGATCGGACTTCTTGGGAAAACGTTTTTCTGAGTATCACAGGCAGGTGAGACTGTGCTCGTCTCTGCAGGCGGGGCCGTGGCCTCGCAGCGTGGGAGGTGGGGTTGACAAGATGGTGATGGAGAACAGGAATCGAGCACCGGCACCGCAGAGATGTGCCAAGGCTCTGATGAAACTCCAAGGGGAGCCAATACCACAGCGGAAACATACCATAGATAGAAAATGTTTACTCTGCCGCCGCGCTCCGTCCGTGCGGGGTTACACATCCACAGCGGGCGGGAGAGTTCCGTTCCTACGTCCGCGGTTCATAAAACACCTGATATAAAACGGCAAGAATGACCTCAAATACGTTTTACAAGCATATGGGTAACCAATCCGCCGTGTATATTTAGTCTGTTCCTGTGCCGCGCTGCAGAGCTGCTGCTGCTGCTGCCAGAGAGGTTATGAAGGAAAACTCCATTTTTATAACCCGGGGCCTCTTTTCCCTCATCTGAACCTCATCTGAAATACTTTCCTCTCCACTCGCACTTTTGTTGCTCAGTCTACCTGCTCCAAAGGTTGCACAGATTGTAAACAAACTTTTTATTTATTTATTTATTTTTTATAATCATGGTGCACCGCCGCAATTATGTAATTTCATTCTTTAGAATCCAGTTAACACAGAAAAAGAGATTTTTTTTCTTTTTAGGATCAATCAGTGGGACTAAATCTTGTTTCCCCCACCCACAGACAGATGTGCTGTGGGCTAATTACTCCTGCCGCTGCTCTTGAGCATGGCACTAGGCCATTATGGAGGAAGGTGAGTGGCTGAAAGCTGCATGATATTATGGATAAAATATTGAAAAAGGGTCAAAAAGCAGCAGAAAACAGAGCTGGAGAGCCCCCGTGTGAGATTCGGGTAGGGTCTGGAGGTCCCGTGTTTCAGAACCGTCTGCGGTTCCGCGGATGGCATGAACGATCCTGGCGTCGAGCTGCCAGACATTTTAAGTCTTTTCAAGACATTTCACGGTCCATTGGAAACCCGACTTGTTAATATTTTTCACACCGAGCAGAATCGGCCAATTCCGATTTTTCCCTCATTAAAGCTGCATCGGTGGCGTTTCCTGCCAGAATGGAAACAGCGCGGCGAGGTGGAACAGAACGTGGAAAACTGACAGCTTACGGGCTCGATGTTAGTCGACGCCGCCGCCGCCGCCGCCGCGTGGCTTCGTCGCGCTGGCAGCTCGAGCGTTTCACCTGTAATTGAACATCACTCACAGCGAGCGCGCTGTCAGACCGTTTAACTCCCTCCCTCCATCCTGGACCCGGACCAGGACTGGATCCGTCGTGTTTCATCCCCTGCGGCTATTTTTTTACACGCACGCCACGAAAGATAGGAGTGTAAACGAAACGACCGGTGCGTTTTATCAACTTTGTTTTGGCCGTGTTTGAACTCATCTCTCCTCGCTCCATCTGTCAGGAGACAGCCCGGGGGGATGAGTTCCTCACAACACTTGTGCAAGTATCTCTCTGGGAAATATACTACTAGTCATGAATGAGAGTGGAACGCGTGAGTAAGAGGTCTTAGTGGCTACGAGTCACGCAGGCCAATGTGTTGATGATGAGTCACCGATAGGCAACACAACGGAGCACGAAAAGACCGAAGCCGACGCCAAATCACCTGTAGTGTTTTTAAATGGCAGGTTATAAATCAGCGTGTACCATCGTGCGTTGGATTTTAATATAATGTCGATAAATCCCGTTGGATATCCTGATCAATCATCTTTTGTGTCAAAGTTGTCTGAAAAGTCTCTCAAAAATATCTGGGAACAAAAAGCCATCTTTTATTCAGGGAACCGGAGGAGCCGCGCGTTGCCAGGACGGATTAAAATTGTTTCTTTCTTTCAGCTGTTTTGTTTCCTGCAGACGCCAGAACACTCAAATGAAATGCAACCGTTTGCCAGTTTGATTGTCTCTCAAGGATAAAGGAGGGAAGTGCAGATATTACCGGAGCTCTGGAGGTGGTGCCGCTTGGCAAATGTGATTTTGTGTGAAACAACATAATGCGCCGCTTTGTCCACGCTGAAATGCTCTCACTTAAACGCTGTGTCATTTCCTCAGCTCCAAATCCAGAGGGCCCCGAGAGACTCATGTGCTATTCCAGAGTCCCAGCAAAGGTATTAGTAAACTCACAGCGTGTGTGTGTGTGTGTGTGTGTGTGTGCGCATCATCCACGTGGCCCAAACTTTTACCCTTCCTGCTCGGTCTTTGTGTCTAGCCAGGGGTACCAGGTTCCATAAAAGGCTTTGTAGCGTTCCTGAACCCAGCCTGCATTTTAGGAAAACTTAGGCTGTTCTCTGCTGGTGAAGAGAGAGGTTTACAGAAATGTCCCTGAGAAACCAAGTTTTATTCATTAAATTATAATAAAT
>OMNV01015329.1:3635-14896 GCA_900303265.1 Brotula barbata
CTAAATGTCATTTGTGAGAGGAACAAAAATGCAATCACTTTAAAAAAAAAAAAAAAAAAGAGTACACACGTAGCATTAGCAGCTAGCATTAAATTACGTTCATACATGCAAAGTCACGTCATCGCCATTCAAAGCGTCGTTGTTCTTTTGTGTAACTTTGATTCCGTTTGCGTGTTAATGTCACATTTCCGTTTTTCTCATAAGATTTTGAACAATTTTTGATTTTGTCTCCTACGCGTTCATGTTGCAGCTGCGTCCAAAATAGAAACCTGAAACCTGGGATTGGAATCGTCCGTGGACTTGCAGATTTTTTAAGATAAGATAATCCTTTATTTTCCCACAAACGGGCAAATTTGTGAGAGATCAGCGTAAATCGATTGAAAATTTTTTGGCGGGGGCTTCGGTGAATACCGTTAGCGTGTTAATGAGCCAGGTTCAAACCAGGCTAAAATCGATACTTCTGTTCCAAGACTGTCAAAGCGACTCACTTTTCGAATCTACGCCCATTTCGATAAGTTACAGCAAAAAAAAATCAGTGAGTAGTCCATTTTTTTTACCAAGTTCTAACTGTCTACTGCATTCTTTTGGCTATAGAATCACAGATTTATAACACTTGTGTCATGTTGATAAAATCAGAAGAAATACCCCCAAGTAGGCCATCTAAGATTTTCGTAATACAACCAAAATACAAAATTTTCTTGATAAAATTTGTGATTTATTTTTTTTTTTTTTTGGTTAAGCTAAAATCGGACTTTGTGAAGGGACATCTTGTGTTTTGGTTTACACCATCACATATTCCCTTAAACAACAGAAACTCTACATGTCCTTGGAGTGATGATTCATCACTTTTGTTGTTTTAAGATACCAATCAAAAAATTTGGGACTCATTAGATCCGATTCGATAGTTACTCGAAAATCATTGTTTTTGGGTGATGGTGAGTCACCAGGAAATAAAAAAAATGGGCCTCAGAGTAGATTTGTGCTTTGTCAAAAGCTTTACTGAGCTGGAAAGGTGTACAATTCTGTGGTTTCCCCACGCTGTAATTTTGTATCCTATTTCGTTGCAGCCTCAAGCAGGATTCGTCCCGCAGCACGGGCTGATCCCCGATTGGATTTTTTTGTCCATTATTTCCCTATGTGACAGAGAGCAGAGATAAAGGCGTGAGAGGAGGCCAGGCTGTTATTCGGTGTGGGTTCCTAACGTGGAAGCCTAAGGGTCCTGCTCGCCGCTCAAAATTAATACCGCAATATGGACGTGTTGTGCTGTGAGCGAGCATAAGTGATGTAAGACGGCTCCTCGCTTCCCAATGCCGTCAACCCCTCGAGAAAGGAAAACTTAATCCCTGCTTAATACAGCTGGCCTCCCTGATGATTGACATAATTGTGGATTACATCACCGCTAGCTGCATTTAAGAGGAAGCTAGCTAGCAACAAAAGGTGTTATGGGTAAACAACGGGTACAGACAGTTGCTTAAGTGCAGTTTTGGGTTGCTCCCAGAATGTGAGTGAGCGCGTCAAAACAATCGAATCGAATTTCCCAACATGAGAATGCAGGAAACGTGCGGGAACACATGATGAGATGCAGCAGAGAGGAGTGACTCACTGAAGACAGCAAATACATTTTCTATTATAGTCAGATTTTCTATATATATTTTCATAATGCCGATTTTTTTAAACATTGTTTATAAGGAACTTTCAGAATGTTGGGCACCGATTTGTTCGGGTCCATAAAATTTGCACCATTCACACCTATGAACATTTTCTTGTGAGGGCAAATTTGATGAATCCCCCCAGTTGCAAAACATTTGCTCACAGAATACACGCAAATTCAATCGTACACACATGATGAATGAGGACCATTAAACGCTTCAGCGCAACTCTTGGGTTTTGCTAGGTGCAGCTTATAACAATCAGCTGCTGTGAGCTTTAAAGACCCAAGGAAGACAGCGCAGCTCACAAGCTACCTGTCCAACTGAAGAAATATGGCAGTGATTGATCTGTGTTCTCAAAGATTTTTATTTTGTTCATGGTGTGTTTCTGTTACTCCAGCTTGGTGGCCTAACCCTGGTCGCCATGGGGATCTGGGTGTCGGTGGACGGGCAGTCCTTCCTGCAGCTCCTCGGGCCTTTCTCCAGAGACGCCATGCAGTTCGTGAACGTGGGATTTTTCTGCATTGCCATAGGGATCTTACTCGTACTGCTGGGGCTCCTGGGATGGTGTGCCGCCCAAAAGGAGAGCAAGTGTCTGCTGCTGCTGGTACGTGTCAGACAGGATGTGACTTATCCAAATCAAAAAACTTGCAACTTATGTCTCATTCACATAAGACTTTCTCTGAATTCTGGCATGATATTATGTAACTTAGAGACCTGACAGACTGGTGGTGGATTTGTTGAGACACAACCATGTAGCGGGTGTCCCCATATTGTCCATCAGTCACGTAGAGTGAAAACCTCATGGCTTCAAAGACAACAATGTGCTTACTAGGCTAGGCTAGCCTAGGCTAGACTACCAGTTGGTCTTTGGTAAAACCAACAAGTACTTTGGAATTCTACTGTAATGGTCCACATTCGACGTTCGAGGTGCGGGGATCGGATCGACAACCCTTCGATCGCTAGGCGATCACACCCTACCCCCTAAGCCATGCCACCCTCATTCTTCTGATCCTCTGAATAGGTCAATATAGGGTCGCCTACAATGTCCACCATGGACTTTTCCTAGAACCAGGACCTCTTGTTTTGGGAGGAATTCACTTTTGTTAGGGTTACACACTCTTGCAGTTTCAACAGAGGGCATAAAGATGGTTCCGGGGCATTAGGTGCTGATTAGTCACGCAGTCTTGCTCCACTCTCTCTAAACAACTTGTAAATGGTACGATAGGTCGTTAGCTCCCAGGTCCCCAGACTCTGGGGACCTGGGTCGGTAGTCAGTAGCCAGTATCTAAAAGACCTCCACTCTTGCAGTACTAATTGTGACTAATGGACCCTATCCTATCAGGTCACACCCAGATGGGACATTCAAGAAATGTTTCTGAGGGTTCCCGTTCAGGTCACACCCATTGCTCTGAGCCCAAGATGTGATCCAGTGGAAGCAGATCTGGCCTGCAGTTGGCTGTAGTGTTCTACGTGCTATTCTGTTCTACTAGTGGTCCTTGCTCATCATACCTTTATAGTTATCGTTATCTGCCAGCTTGGGGGACCTTGACTGAGGGGATACTACCTGGCAGCTTGGGGAGGGGCCACGCAAGTAATGACTAGTCAGAACGCTGCCTTCAGTTCCTGCACTTATGCATTTTGCTTTCCAACTCTACTACCTTTTCGTCCTTCAGTACCTCCTGCTGGAGGGCAAGTTACCGGAGGGCAAACTCAAGAAAGGTTTCTGAGGGTTCCCGTTCAGACCCAAGGCAAATGGCGCAACTGACAACTGGGGTTTCAGGCCCGTACAATTCCTTTACAACAGGAAATATCGGGTCCTTTTGCCTTTTTGACTACACGTCTAAACAACTAATGACAGCTAGCTATCTGCTTGGTTGCAGATATGGCTACGTTAGCCTCCAATTCTCTTACCATGATGGACAAAGCTGCATACGCCGGTTTGGCTAACACTTGCGTTTGGTTCTGACATTTCTTGTTTTAGTTGATGGGAATCAAGCCAACATCCTAGCAACTAGGCTGCAACGTAACATGAGGTAGTTCTGGTGTGAAATAGTTCCTCAAACACCTACGAGACAAACTTTAACATGGATAATTATACCCAACAGGTTCGGATTGCTACCTCATTGACAATACGATCACGATAAATATCAGGTCCAGATCCAGATACCAGGTCCAGGCTTTCGTGGACTTGCTGCAGTTCAAAAGTTTTTATTTAGGGGGTTAGATCATGTTAGCAACAATTACTGTACTAAGTAGAAGAGTAGATGTTAAAGCATAACCTCCCTCTGACTCTTATATCGTAAGTTATAATAATAATTACGATAATGTAGCGAAACCCCCTGGACCGAACTTGATCAACAATGTCCATGTGGGACTCAAAAACTAACTGTATCGTATTCTATTGTCGTAAAATTGTAATCCACTGTCGTCTTCCTCTGCAGTTCTTCTGCATCGTCCTCCTCATCTTCATCGCCGAGGTGGCAGCCGCAGTCGTTGCTCTGGCCTACTCTTCATTCGTAAGTCCTCTACGCCTCCTCTCTTTTTTCCATCACGCTGCCTTCATCCCTCTCTTTTCACTCATTGTCTTCCTCGCTAGCAAAGCCTGTATGTGGCATGATTGATAAGTTCCGAGCCTGACCCCATAGTCTAGTGAGTTGATGTGGAATGTGGTTAAGACTGAGTGTCAGGGACCAAGTTGGTAGACTGGAGTGACACCCGTAGTTTTTTTGAAAAATATTTTTATTACTATTTAAAGAAAGAATAAAAGTGTAACAAAAGTTATTATGAAAAAATTGTGGGTCGATATAAGAGCTCAACATAACAGAACTGAACTGAAGCCGTAAGAATGTGGCACAAACTCTCCAACTGAGACATGAGGGGAACTTATATAGTGGCGGATCAAACCATTTAGAAACAGGGGTGGAAAAGACTAAAAACAAACATTTAAACAAATTACAATAGCTACAAAACATGTCAGATCTGTGCTAGCTAATATTAGCTCGTGAATGTATAGTAAAATAAATAATATCAAAAATAGAGTTGTCAAAGAAGTAACAAAAATCTAACTAGAAACAACAGCCCCCCTCCGCGTGATAAAGGCAGCACATGGTGCAGTCCAATTATCAATTAACACCATTCAAGCAGATCTGATGCAGCTGGACCTGCTCATGTTGGCCAACCAGGCAAGTCCACGGCAGCCAAACGAAAGCTAAAATTATTTTATGAAACAACAGAAATTAATGAAACTAATTGCAAAATTGAAGAAAGTTCAACAAATGCTAACTTTCCGGTCAAAACTACTAATAAAACTGTGTATGTTACATGAAGCCCATGTGATTGACTGATTGATTGATAATTAATGAGCCTGGCCATAATGCAATTAGCAGGCGTGAAATGTAAAAAAAAAAAAAATTGATGTTTTTTTTTGTTTTCGTTTGATTCTAATATACAAAAGGGGATTAATAAATTCATACATTAGCATAGCAAACAGTTGAACTCAACTTGTATCAGAAATACTTCACAGGGATCACAACTTATCAATCACAGCCTCACCGTGACCATAACAAGTGGACCAAAAGTTCCCTCTGCTCTACACATGACCAGGTGTGGTTGATTGATAAATAGTGAGCCCGGGTCGTACTCCAGCGAGCGGCTCTGTGATATTTTAGCGAAATCCCAGCGTTCCTGAGCTCAGCGATTCTTCCTCAAGCTTCCAGAGGGACCAGGGATGGGTGTGTGTGTGTGTGTGTGTGTGTGTGTATCTGTGTCTCGCGGAGTTTCGCGTGCTCTTTACATTTGGCTCTCTAATGACTCCGGGATTGCCTGCGGTCTCTCACTTTCAGTAATTTATTACTCTGGAATATTGAAGCTCAAGCATTTTATATGCAAAGCAGCCCATTTACATAAATGTCTTCACACACACACACACACACGCACACACACACACACACATTCCCATTTACAGCCCAGTTTCACAATTATGAGCCTTTGAAATGAGCTCTGCAACAGCAACTTAGTGGAGTCGAGCGACCTAGTAAAGAGAAATCCAATCAGATCGCGTTTCGAGTCCCGGGAGCGAATTCGAGCGTCACGTCGACATACAGACCATGTGACCTAAGAACCTCCGCGCGTTGGTATGTGGTTTATTTGGATTCATTTATTGTTTGTTTGGTCCCCCCCCCCCGTGCATGATGACAGTAACTACGTCGTTAAATTAAAAAAAGATACATCCACGGATGAGACGAGTTCGTAAATCATACACAAAAGCTAAGCTAGCTAAGCGAGATAGCAGCTAGCAGCTATGCTAAAGGACAAAATACAGATTTGTATTAGATTTAACGATTTAAACGGAATTTTTTAGTGTTTTATTTTCTTAAATTCTGGGTTTTGTTTCGCAGGCTGAGGGGATCCTCCGGGCCTGGGCCACCCCTGCATTACACGACCAGTATGGATCCGATCCGGTTGTCACTAAGATCTGGAATACCACCATGATGGAGGTACGGCGGTTTACGGTTATAAACATCTTTAAATGATAAACAATCATAAACTACATTACTACGCACTGTAACATCAACATTCTTGGGAGGAAAAAATTTTACATTGAAATTTTAATCACACATAAAATTTTTATCTGAATATGTTTTTTGAGTGGTATATTCACAGTAATTTTGTTTGCTTCAATTTTTTAGATTATGCGAATAATTATACAAAATAGCAGGTATCTATGATTTTGTTGATGTTATGTGAGGTGTACAAAAATCTTTCAAAATTTTTTTAAAATAAAAATACAAAAAATGAAATTTAAATAAATACAAAAAGAATTAAAAAATGGAGAAGTAAAAGAATTGTTACGAAATACAACTTTAAAATGGATATAAAATTTTTGAACATTAACTTTTCAGATTTTTTTTAAAAACCCAAAAACTTGAAATCTTTGAATTTACCGCTTGGAAACTTCCTACTCAATACGAATAATGTGAAATAAATAAATAAAATGAGTGAAACTTTCTGTTTCCACTTTTACTTCCTGTTGTGGTTTCTTCCTTCCAGCTGGATTGTTGCGGTTTCACCAACTACACTGACTTTCTGGGATCAGCCTTCGAAAAGCACAACGGGGGAAATTTGCCGGACAGCTGCTGCAAATTCAACAGCACCGCCTGCAGTCCGGATCTGGCAATGCTGAGCAACGTAGAGGTCTGCTAAAAAAAAATAAAAAAGAGTTAACCCCAAATATCGGCATCCTTACGTTGAAAGTATTCTCATAACATAACTATGTGAAAATGTTGCTAGAAAAAAAACTGCTAAACCACTTATGAGCATTAAATATCACGAGAAGAAAAGTTGAAAATTTTTGCTCAAATTTTTCTTTTATTTTGTTCGTATATTTCTGGTCATGTTTTGGTCTGCAGGGCTGCTTTCAGCACATACTGGAGATCCTGAAAGAACACGCCAACATCGTGGGAGGCATCGCAGCAGGGATCGCGATCTTAGAGGTGAAACCGCAAGCGTACTATACGTCCATTCAAACGGAATGATAAAAGGACTAGCAAAGTGAAAGTTTGTTTTGTTTCGTCAGATCTTGGCGATGGCCGTGTCGATGTACCTCTACTGCAGCCTGGACAAGAAGATGAGCTGAGATCACAAAAAAAAAAGAAAGAAAAAAAAGTAAACAGGAAATCGTGTGAAACACGCCTGTTTCAGCCAATCAGGACGGTCGCTTTTCCTTTTCTCGCCTTTTCTAATCAAGGTAATTTCTGGGAGCGGAACGAGATTTTTTTATGGAAATTTAAAAAAAAAAACCGAATCATTGTATTTTTCTGTCTGTAGAAAGTGTTTTTCTGTGTTTTCGGTGGTCACAAACGTCTTTCATTTCTACAAGCGTCTGCGGAGTGTAAATATTTAATTGACGATGAGTTTCAAACGTGGGCTGACTGAAATGTTTGACTCTTTTTACCAACGAAGCGATTTAGATTTTAGCTTCTTCGTTTCAATGTTAGCAGAATGTCCCAAAATTGCCTTAAAAGTTTCAATGAAATGGAAACTGGAAAGGTGCACCATGCACTTGAACGAACCACCGTGTGAATAAAGAAACGTCCTCTTTTTATGCATCTCCCTGTGATTGGTTGCTCAGCGGTCGGTGTGGGCGTGGCTTCTTAAACCCGGAAGTCCGCACATTCAGGCACTCGGAATAGAATACATAGAAGGTATTTTCATTTTTATTGCAATAAAAAAGTAAATATGCATGGACAGAAGATGATTCATTATTCAATTACTTATTTTTTTAACCCCTTCCTAACCACACTTAACAAAAAAAACAAAACACAAAAACTCTTCAGATTTGTATTCCTACATGATGATGAAGATGAAAATGAGGAGGTCGTCACCGTCAGCTGGTCCAGCTCGATTTTCCTGATCTCTTCGTTTCCCCGTGTGGCGAGGAGGAACAGGAAGCCTCCGGTCCGCCGCGCAAACAAAACCAGCGGGGAAAATTTCCATGAATTTCCCTGAGCAGATTTTTTTTTTACTTCACCGTTCGTCACCCGAAACCACAAAGAGCAACGAGGACAAAACGTGAAAGGACAAACAACACACACACACAAAAAGACATACAAACAACACAAACACAAAGAAAAGCTACAAACAAACAGAACAAACAAAAACAAAACAAACAAGTAAACACAGAAAATATACCAAAAAAATACTAACTCATTCATAAGAAACAGAAACAGAAAATACAAAAAAACTGCAATGTGGATCAACAAAATTTTTTTGGGGGGATTTTTTTATATTATTTTTATACCTGTGAAAGAAAACAACATAAATAAGGAAAATTTGCCCTCCTGATTTTGTCTATTTTTGTAAGTGTTGCCAAATTATTTCACATCTTCATACAAAATGCAACATAAGACAAGGAGAACACAAGAAAAGTCAAAATTTTTGTTTTTCAAAATCATCCATTAACACCAATATCTCCTAAGTGAAAAAGTAAAAATTGGCTCTTATCTTAATAAGAGGATCTCTGGAGACCAGGGTTCCAATTTTGGTCCGTTCTTCTTTGCAAATTTGCTTTAATTCAGGATTTTGGAGGATGAATTGCCAGGTTAAGGTCCTCTCACAGGGTCTCAATGGGATCCAGGTCAGGACTAGGTCGCTCCAAGTCTTCGTTTAGATAAGGTGGACTCGCTCTTGTGCTTGGGGTCGTTGTCTCTTCAACCATCACCGCCATGTCGGACTGTATCTTGTCCGGTCTTGTTCTTCTTCAGGGTTTGTTTGGGTTCTTTTGTGACTTCCTGGTTGAGTCGTCGAAGCGCTCAGACCAAGATATAAAACATGATATATTATAAATGTGACCACGGTGGAATCTTTGTTACAAAAAAAACAACAAAAACTTTATTATACTCATTTCATGACAAAACTTTTAGAGCTCACATCAAAAACATCCACAGCTCATCATCGTCCTCGCAGACACGGCGTACCTTCCAATATTTTTGACACACTGTCTCAACAAAACAAAAAAAAAAAATGTGTTGCCGTGGCGACGATTTTTTTTTTTTTTAGTCGGATAAACAAAAACTTTCCATGCGTGCACGTACACACCGAGACGAAAAACTGCTCAGCCTGCATAAATACAATCAAACACGTTGGCGCCATTAGTGTCAAGTGAAATGAATGGACAGCGGGGGCGGGGCTAATCGTAATGACATCACTGTCATCAGCTTGTGGTGATAGTCAATTTCAAAACGTCAGAGCAGAGTAGCAAAACTTTAAAATAGCTTAACGTCTGGGTTTAAAAAAGGTGTTTCGGGTGGGCTTTGGAATTCTCGCGTTAAGAAAACAAAGCAGTTTTTCTGAAAATTTTTTAGTGTTGTTTGACAAAAAAAAAAAAAAAAAAGCAGAAATTTTCTAAAATTGCAAAGCAAAAGGAAACGGACAAAAATCATTTTAAATCTCTACTTTTCCAAGTCCAAGCAGTGTAGCTACTTTTATCACTTTCTTTGCTCTGCGCATTTTGGTGACCAGTCAAAATGTCGAGGCAGAAAAAAAAACGCCACGACATTTCTAGTTCAAACCAATACACTTTCGTTTTGAATCATCTCCCACCGATGAATCCGAGGTAATCTTAAGCGGCCTCACTGTTCGTTGTTCGCCGTGTTTATTCCAGATTATTCCGATATTAAAAAGTTTGGACCGCACTTACATCACACAACATGTAGTTCATTTAGCATTCAGCTGTTAAGGCCTAAAATATTGATGAAACGCATACCGAAAACCGCAGCAAATGTGTCTTATTTTTAGTTACGAGTGTAACAGTTCAGTAAGTCAAATATTAGAATACTCGTTTGGGAAAAGGAGGAAATACTTGAATACAGTAAATTGTACTTTAGTTAGATTTTCCTGACGGTTGATCCAACGTAACAGGTCTGAGCGATCCCACTACAACAAAAAAAACCCCCAAACAGATTTGTTCTCAACTCAAACTGCAACACTGAAGAAATATCTTTAAAATTTTCATCCAAAAATATATATATTTATATATATATATATATATATATATTATGTCATCATCTGTAAACGTTATGCTTGTAAAAATGTTTACTGATCTCAATAAGGGTGGATTTCAAAAACAGGCGTAAAAATAAATAACTATAAGTTAAAACCTAAATACAGGATGGACGAAGTGTTCAGTAGTTAAAAAGGAAAGTAAAGGCAACAGAAGAGGGTTTGCTGAGCCTGTTCACACAAAAAAAAAAATAAATAAAATAAAAAAATGCCGAGGTCATCCCGTGGTTGTCATGGAGACATTCCTTGGTTCCCTTTTGTACACTACCTGTCGCATCTTAAGAAAAGGACAAAAAAAAAGTCGCTGTCGTCCCGGAACAGCAAAACTCCCTCGGAGTTTGCATAAAATTGTTTTTTTTTTAAATTTTTATCAAAGTTCCACAGGTTTGCCCGTCTGATGAGTGGTTTACAGTGGGTCGAGCGGCGCTCCTTCCTCTTTGGGCGGAGCCTCGATCTGGATGGGAGTGACGCTCGCCGGTTTCTTCACACTGGGTGGGAGAAAGAGAGCCGGAGAGACAGACAGTGTAAATCATGCAGGTGTGCAAGCAGGCAAACTTGCCTCATATGTGTATATTTTTCCGGTGGAATCCCATTGCTGATGATGATGTATATGGACAAATACTTTGATTTTGGAATGTATGTAAACATACTGTGCGTGTGAGTTCGTGCCTGCATGTGTGTGTGTGTGTGTGTGTGATATGTACGAGTATGGGGAGATTGGCACGGCCACCACCAGTACGTGGTTCCTCTTCCTGAAGAGCCTCCACAGACCTCTGTGGTTCCCCCGCACATCCAGGTCCCAAACATGGAGGCACTGAGAAGCCAAACACACGCACACACACACACACACACACGGTAACTATGGAAGCATCAGCACCACACCAATCATCTTTTTCTCTGCTATCCATTGGTGGTGAATGGGATAACTTTGAAGACACAAATGAAACAAAGTCAGGTGTGTGTGTGTGTCTGTGTGTGTGTGTGTGTGTGTGTGTGTGCTTACCTTGGCGAGTTCAGTCCAGGTCACCGTGTCCGTCTCGGTCTCCATCT